>JBBPBX010033082.1:8019-20732 GCA_038048925.1 Garcialebias charrua | reverse complement strand
GTGGGGGTGGGGGGGCTCGGCTCATTAGTTGCCACCAGACAATAATGCGTATTAATGTCTATGGTTCCCACCAGTACTGACGCCACAAAGCTGTGAGTGCCTGTTAGACGCTATTCAACAACAGAGTGACTATAGAGCATACTTGTTATTTTGTTTATGACGGGTGTACGATAATTTCCCTCAAAATACGATAATTTTAGGGCTCTAGTACGATAATCCTACATTTCTCACCTGGCAACACTGAGCAGCTCAGACTGAGGAAGTCTTTCGGACAAAAGACGAAACGTTTCTACATTTTTTTTGCTTTGTTTTGTTTTGTTTTTTGAATGTCCAGAGGACCAGACTTGGCTTTTTTAGATTTTTCTACCTGGATTATTGAGCATGCATCAGGGTATATATTGTGATATTCAGCAAATGATACAATTCAATACACTTTTGCGATTTTCTGAACGATTTTAGAGGGACAGAGTGATTTTGGTGACATTTTGAGACTGTTATAGACTTGGATTGAATTAATTTAACTGAAAACTGATTAAAAGCACCAACTACACAATACTTGGCTCTGGTTGGATATGGACATAGACTTAGTCAACAGTTGGACAAAATGAATCAAAGAAGTGGTGAGAAAACATGTTTCTTTTAATTGAAACTGTAAAAACTGTAGCTTACATGCATTTGTACAGTAAATAAAGTGCACCAAGTGCCCTGCTCTGAATAGTTTAAAACCTTTTTAACCTTGACACTTAACATCTGAAGGAATCACTCTAAGTGCTTGGTAAGTAAACAGTAATATGACTTCTCCAAAACAGTCTATAATTCAAGTAATGAAGAACATTTAACTTCAAATGCACCCATCTTAGCAGAGCAGCTTAAGGCCTGTAGATAGACCCTGACTAATAAGTGAACTCTAAACAGAAAGTCTACTCTGCAGACCAAGTGAGCTACATTCTCCTCAGATTTTTGTTTAGAAATAGAATCTGATCGACGTGCTCTGGGAGAAGTGCACTTCTCTGCGCAGTGATGATATCTCCAGCTGTGGAGAAGACTCTCTCTGAGGATACACTGGTGCCAGGGATGCAGAGGTACAATACTTGCGGATGAATATCGATTTTTTTCTAGGAAAGAAAAAATCGATGTATATCGCAATATCGATATTATTACACAGCCCTACTGGGGAGAGGGAAGTCTTGGCCTCCTTACTTAGGCTACTACCATTGCGACCCAACCTCGGATAAGAGGAAGAGAATGGATGGATGGATGGATGGATGGATGGATGGATGGATGGATGGTAACTTTGTTAAATTCAAAAGGGTGATGTTAAAAAAATAACTTTATCACAGGTTGTCCTTTGTTCAGAACAGAATAACTTTAAAAAATATATCTGCCTTTAATTTTTTTTGTAGTAATATATTTGTATTACAGAAGATGGTGATTGTGAGGGTAAAATGGTGTGTGTATGTGTGTGTGTGTGTGTGTGTGTGTGTGTGTGTGTGTGTTTGCGTGTGTGTTGAAGTAACATTGTCCTTAATGTACATGTGTTTCAGTGGTTCCTGCCTCTCTTCAGAGCTGATTAAAATAAGCTCATCAAAACTGAAAGCCTGATGTGGACCAGCAGGACCCAGAGCCTCTTATCATAAAGTGGAAGAAAAGACCCTTGGACCAGTCTGGTGGGAGCCCCAACTCAATATGGAGGAGGTCGATATCAGGTTTTTGGTCACTACAGTTTCTTTAAACAGTGAGGAGGATTAAAAAAAACTTACCAGGAACCCAAATTTAAAGACTCACAAAGACAGTTCCATCTCTTCAAAGACTGAGGTTAATGAGGATGATGAAGAGGATGGTGAAATGACCAATCCTGACTCTGCTAAAGAACTCATCAGACTCTGAATCAGAATGTGACAACAGTATGAAAGACTGGAAGGAGAGCAGGGCTCCTGAATCAGAAGTAAAAACTGTCAACAAATCTTTGAGCTGCTCTGAGTGTGGTAAGCAGTATGTCAGTAACCGGACTCTTCAAAGACACATGACAAGTCATTCAGGAGTGAAGTCTTCAAGATGTCTGCTTAATAAGAAATGTGTTGGAGAGAAGAAAAATGTAGAGTCACGCAGGAAAGTCCAGGCAAGACCAAAATCAATAAGCTGTGATGACTGTGGTAAAAGATTTACTTTCAAATCACATTTAAACACACACATGAGAGTCCACACAGGAGACAAGCCGTTTCCTTGTGAACTTTGTGGACAAAGATTTAGTCAGAAGACAAATTTAAACACACACATGAGAGTCCACACAGGAGACAAGCCATTTCCTTGTGAACTTTGTGGACAAAGATTTAGTCAGAAGACTAACTTAAACACACACATGAGAGTCCACACAGGAGACAAGCCGTTTCCTTGTGAACTTTGTGGACAAAGATTTAGTCAGAAGACAAGTTTAAACACACACATGAGAGTCCACACAGGAGACAAGCCGTTTCCTTGTGAACTTTGTGGACAAAGATTTAGTCGTAAGACAAATTTAAACACACACATGAGTGTCCACACAGGAGACAAGTCGTTTCCTTGTGAACTTTGTGGACAAAGATTTAGTCAGAAGACAAGTTTATACACACACATGAGAGTCCATACAGGAGACAAGCCATTTCCTTGTGAACTTTGTGGACAAAGATTTAGCCATAAGACAAGTTTAAACACACATGAGAGTCCACACAGGAGAAAAGCCGTTTCCTTGTGAACTTTGTGGACAAAGATTTAGTCATAAGGCAAGTTTAAACAGACACATGAGAGTCCACACAGGAGACAAGCCGTTTCCTTGTGAACTTTGTGGACAAAGATTTAGTCAGAAGGCAAGTTTAAACACACATGAGAGTCCACACAGGAGACAAGCCGTTTCCTTGTGAACTTTGTGGACATAGATTTAGCCATAAGACAAGTTTAAACACGCACATGAGAGTCCACACAGGAGACAAGCCGTTTCCCTGTGAACTTTGTGGACAAAGATTTAGTCAGAAGACAAGTTTAAACACACACATGAGAGTCCACACGGGAGACAAGCCGTTTCCTTGTGAACTTTGTGGAAAAAGATTTAGCCATAAGACACATTTAAACTCACACATGAGAGTCCACACAGGAGATAAGCCGTTTCCTTGTGAACTTTGTGGACAAAGATTTAGCCATAAGACAAATTTAAACAGACACATGAGAGTCCACACAGGAGTGAAAACTTTCTGACTGAAAATATTAAAATAACTATTATAGGTCATGTGCTGGTTAAGATTCTCAGTCGTCCAGGACATGATAAAATAAAGAAAGGCATTCAATACAGAACAACTGGACTTTATTTGTAGCAACCTGAATTGATAAAGCTCCTCGGATGAGAAGCGAAACTTCTTGTTTGCTACAAATAAAGTCCAGTTGTTCTGTATTGAACGCATTTTTTGTTATTATAGGTCATGAGATGCAACTGGTGTTTTAACACCCAAATAAACTTTGTTTTGATTTTGTAAAAGATATTCGGTGACAATATGTAACAAGTTCCCAATCTATGATTTGCTCCTAGTTTTTAAGAATACTTTTAAAACAAACTAATTAACCCTTAGATCATAATTTGGACTATAGACATTGGTTCTACATTACTGGTTCAGTGGTTGTACAATATGTGGAGACAACCAACCAACCAATCAAATTACGGTACTTGTTTTTGCAAAAGGTCAGACCCCATGACATATTTTGTCTAATTCCTGAGAGAATTGTGATTTAATTAATTACTTGGGTAATTAACAGGTCTCTCATGCTGAAGAACTAATTGTTATTTAATGAGACTAACCTAATAGTTTTTTTTAAATGAATTGCTATAATGTCATTCCTGTAAGCTGAATAATGTTTACATCACATATTAACATAAAAATATGGATGAAATAATGTCAGAATTGCTCAGGTTAAACTCCAACTTTACTTTAGTATTATGCTACTTTTATACATGAAGCTAAAATTACCTGACACCATCCTGCACCTAACTCAAGTGGAGTTTGTTTGCCCCCAGTGAGTTGCCACAAACTCATTGATTTTGGGGCTTTTAGAATCAATTCGGTATCGCAAGGACTAAGGATCTAGATTCTTTTGAAACAAATAATTTTTTCCTGCACCCCTACGGTGGGATGTTACTTTTCCTGGTATTTTCCTGCCCTAAAACCATTGATGTATCATTTCAGTATAGATGTTGACAATAAAGATGTATTAAAAATATATCGACTTTTGTTATGGAACTTTACTTTTGTTATTTATCAAACACTGTTATTGGATGGATGGACGGATGGATGGATGGATGGATGGATGGATGGATGGTCTGAATAGTTAAAATATATCATTTGAATTTAATGCTTTCAGGCCAAGTTAGCTCTCTCTTTTAAAGACTGACTAGTTGTTTTATTTTGTGAATAAAATAAACAGTATTTTATTCAGTTAAATAAGGTGGTGATTTTTTTCCTAAGGGTCATGAATGGTCATAAAGTTAGCGGACAATATAAGGGTTAACCTGGAAGCTTCAGAATTTCTCCAGATTAAAAAAAATCATTCATGTCAGATACAAAAAACAACAACAACTTTTTTTTTAATAATTCAATTCAATTCAGTTTATTTATATAGCGCCAAATCACAACAAAGTTGTAGAAAAGCCAATTAGTAAAGTTCTCTATCTAAGAAAGCCAGCAGGCAAGTCATAATGCATAAAATATTTTTTTTAAATCATTTCCACCCTCTGTCCCAGCCCCTGTCTGGTGGCTGGCAGAGCTAGGGGCCAGGGAGGTGAGTCCTTGCCCGGCCTAAGAGGGCTCTGAGGCTCCGGTGGAGATGACCGGCAGAGTTCCATCTAGTTTGCCCTTGTTTTATGATATTTCAAATCAACCCAAATGTTTATTTTAAATCATTTGCCAGGCTCGTGAAGGATAGGCACACAATTGTTTAGGAAAAAAAACACAATCACAGACTCCCTTAAAATAATGATGTCATTTATTAAAGAGAAACTGTGACAAATAAAAGAAAAAGTGAAAACACATACAAGTTACACATACAAACTGTTTTCCTGCTAGAAATAATGTGTCATTTAAATCCGCCACGTTAACAGTAAAACACAAACTCAAGGCATTGACGTTTAAAATCTCACCATGTGACACGAGTTGGGAAGTCGCTTCAACTCAGATGAGAATAACATCAACGCAGCTGGACATCTTGATCAGAGACTCCAGGGCTGACCTTGAAGACTCTAAGTGCGCTGTAACCGTTTTATACCTTGTGGGGTGTATGTGTATGTGCATGCGTGCGTGTGTGTGATGTCTGTTTAAAACCTGTTAACAGGCACTGGCCCGGCCGCGGGCCCGTTTGAGCTCAATTTGCAGGTGTTGGATCGTCATTTCCCAAATACAGAAGCTTTGTAAGTTCTGGCGCTTTAAAACTCTTTCATAGGGTCTCTGCTTTTGATTGACACCAATTTTGACCAACTGAGTGAAACTTTTCAGTCACTAGAGCCAATCAAATCACAGAGAGTCACGAAGCAAAAAATGACCTACCCCTTCTTTCCCCACGTGGGGCTTTGACCAATCAAATGAGACGCTGATTCTGACGCGACACACTTGTAGTAAGTAAGTAAGTAAGTAAGTAAACTTTATTTATATAGCACCTTTCACAGACAATGACATCACAAAGTGCTTCACAAGCAAAAATAAAAAGAGAAAAAATACATAAAATTTAATTAAAAGCCAGTCTGAATAAATACGTTTTAAGATCTTTTTTAAAAGAGTCGATAGAGTCTGAGCTGCGCAGTGACAGAGGGAGAGCGTTCCAAAGCCTCGGGGCCAATGAAATTCCCGTTGTATAGACATGTGACATGACAGGTTTCGAATTACATGCAGGCTGGAAACTTACTGCGCAAACAGAGTCATTCAGCTGCGTCCGCCGTGCGTAAAAGGGTGAGGTCTTCTCTGTTGACTTTACGCATGCTTTTTCGGACTTTTTTCACTGTTTAGCCATGGATAAATGCCATGGAAAAATGAAATACACCGTAGGACAGGCTTTAGAACTGAATTTACAAGGAGAGATCGTGATTCCTCGACGAAGGTATGTCTGCTTCTCCTTGTGTGTGTGTGTGTGTGTGTGCGTGCGTGCGTGCGTGCGTGCGTGCGTGCGTGCGTGTGTGTGTGTGTGTGTGTGCGTGTGTGGGGGTGTGTGGGAGCCTTGGATGGTGATCACATGTGGAGCTATTGAGAAGCTATTGTGTGTTATCTGGGGTGTTGGGTCTGAATAAGACAGCAGTTGGACCTGTGGGGGGAATTTTCTCTTGTGATTTATACAGGTGGTCCCTGACTTACGAGCGCCCTGAAATGTTAGTTATTTCTATCAGCTTCAGGGTAAATGTATGAATGGAACAGGGTTACCCTGATGTAAGCTTTCAATAGAGCTCTCATTGAAGCCACACTGAAGTATGTTGAAGTATTCAGCAGTTACAGACTTTTGAAGTTGGCATATACAGGTGTTATCCATTATGGCACAGTTTAGAGAGGTTTTGGATAGGTTTGGTTATTATTGAGGTCTGCCTGAACATGCACATACAAAAACAGGCACAAAATCCTCAATTTTTATGCTATTGACTTCAAATTTGAAACTGTCCTAGTAAATACCTGACTCTTTAGGCTCATATAAAATTCCAGTCTATATCTTCTTGTGTCAGTCTGCAGGTGCTTGACAAATATAAACATTTTCAGGCGAGGCAAGAAAAACGCTTGATTTCTGTGTGCTCTCACTTAAATAAATACAAAATAATAACAGATACAACAAATTTGACTGCTGAAACAAAAAATTCAAAGTGTTATCTTTACAAAGACACCAAGCATTTGCTTGTACTCCATACGGTTCAAGAACAGCTTCTAATTTAATTTGGGTATGTCTTTTTTAGGCGTTTTTCGCATTTATGAGGCGAATGCTAAGAGGAGAGCTACAAGCGGTGAGAGCAGAGGTGGCTAACGGCACAACGCTACTTTGTGATGACCTGGACCAAGTTAAACAGAACGTCAAAGAGGTAGAAGACGGCTTATCAACCTGGTCCGATGAGGTAGTTACTCTACGCACCACTGTAATGGGACTGAAAGAAGAAGTGAACGGGCTCCAAAAGAAATGTGACAACATGGAAGGGCAAATGAGAAGATGCAACGTGCGGATTATTGGAGTTCCCGAGACGCCAGAATCGAGCTCCACGTCAGCGGTGGCTAACATGCTAATGGAGGTGTTACAGTTGGATAAAGTGCCACTTATTGATCGATCTCATCGCACTGGAGGTGGGAACAAGTCAGGCGGTAAGCCGCGGGTCATTGTCGCTAAGCTGCACTATTATCAAGAATGTGTGGAAATATTACGTCGGGCCCGGAGCCGCGGCCCTCTTCGCTTCAAAGAGGCACCGATCTTCATCACATCAGACTACACAGCAGCTGTGGCCAAGGCCCGGGCGGCGTTTACAGAGGTGAGGAGGCTTCTTCGTGACCGACAAGATGTTCGCTACGGCCTGCTTTTTCCTGCACGGTTCCGCATCACTCATGGAGAGGAGGAGAAGGAGTTCTTGGATGCCAATAAAGCCATGGATTATGTTAAAAAGAAAATCATCTCAGCAACGGACAGTGAGGACCAGCGTTGATAGCAGGTCCAATCCCTACCGATCCATTGTTCCTGTCAGGTTGTATAGAACTTTTTGACATTATATATCCTGTGCTTTAAAAAAAAAAAATCTATTTACTTAGTTAATCTCAGACTCTATTCCGAGGGGCAACATCCTTCTTTGGACTGAACTCGGGTTGTTTCTTTTTTTCTATTGTTGCTTTAGTTTTTCTCTTCTTTGTGTATGAAAGTTTAGCAGAGAGACTTTCCAGATCTTGGTTAGTGATATGCTCGTTCTAATTGCAGCTAGGAGCACAAAATAGCAATTGAACTTTAAAGTAAGGAAACATTTATTTTATTCTACTTTATTTTTTACTGAGGCGGGAGCCCAGGCAGGGAGCTTGGTTCCCCAGTATAAGCACACATGTGTGGATTTTGTTTTTGTTTGTTGGGCTCTCCGTGTTTTTTAGGAGAGAGGGGTGGGACTATACCGGATCTATCTATTTTGAGAGTGTTTTTTTATGTCAGATATCTTTCTGTGATGCTTTGTGGGTATCGCACTACAGTCCGATTGATAATACATGAGCAGTCCTAATACTAACAGGTTCGTTAACAGCCACCCAGTTAATTTTGTGAGTTGGAATGTGAAATCTCTTAATGGTCCAGTGAAATATAGAAAAGTTATGACACACTTGAGACAACTTGATGTTAAGGTGGCTTTCTTGCAGGAGACCCATTTGCGTAAAGCAGACAGTGTACATCTTAACAGAAGATGGTCTGGTCAGGTGTTTCAGTCTAACTTCCAATCTAAATCAAGAGGGGTTGCCATATTAGTCAGTAAACAGGTGCAATTTACAGCATCCAGTGTTAAAACGGATGCTGCTGGACGCTTTGTTATTGTGGTGGGGAAACTGTATGCACTTCGTTATTTTAGTCTCAGTATATGCTCCAAATTGGGATGATCAAACATTTTTTAGTACACTTTTTTCGAATATTCCTGATATTTCCACACATAATCTCATAATTGGGGGAGATGTGAACTATGTGATGTCATCTCTTGATCGTAGTACAGTGGGAAAGATCTCTATTTCTAAGTCTGCCCAGTCAATTAAATCATTTCTTAATACTTACGGTATGGTTGACGTCACGCATCATCTTCAAAATTCTACTCCTCACGTTCAAAGCTATCCACAACCTTGCCCCTCCTTATCTATCTGACCTCCTACAAATCTCCATCCCATCACGCTCTCTCAGGTCCTCCTCTTCACTACAACTCCATGTACCCTCTGCCCGCCTCTCCACCATGGGGAGCAGGGCCTTCACCTGCTCTGCCCCTCACCTCTGGAACGCTCTACCGCCCGACCTTCGAAACACCACCTCCCTTTCTCTGTTCAAGACTGCCCTGAAAACCCATCTCTTTAGACTAGCTTATCATTAACTTTACTAAATGTATTTTTATCTTCCATTTTATATCCTTTATGTATTTTATATTTCAATTTGTCGCTGATAATGTTTGCTCTGTATTCACTGTGTTGGTTTGTTAAGTGTCCTTGGGTGTCATGAAAGGCACTTTTAAATAAAATGATTATTATTATATTATTATTGTTTCGAAATCCGACTTCGAGACGTTATTCATTTTTCTCCCCTGTACATAAGAGTTATTCACGAATTGATTATTTTTTCCTTGATAAGCGGATTTTACCTTTAGTGAAGGAATGTGATTATGGAGCTATTGTTATTTCTGATCATAGTCCACTCAAAATGAAACTGAACGTCCCTGTTACACAATTAGTCTATCGCCCATGGCGGCTTAACCCCATACTTTTTTCTGATGAGGACTTTGTCAAGATGCTTGCATCCGAAATAAAGTTTTTTATTGATGTTAATCGGACTCCTGGGATGCCACTTGGCACTGTTTGGGAATCTTTAAAGGCTTATTTAAGGGGCCAAATTATTTCTTACTGTGCAAATAAAAAGAAGAAAGATGCCGAACGGCTAAAATTGCTAACTGATCAGATTCTACAATTAGACAGGGAGTGCTGCCACACTTTTACACAAGAGTCACTTAAGAAACGTATATTACTCCAAACAGAGTTTAACATCTTATCTACCCAACAGGCCGAATATTTAATATCCAAATCTAGGTGGGGCTACTATGAGCATGGTGAGAGGGCTGGACGCCTTCTTGCACAGCAGTTACGGCAGCGTTCGGCTAAACAGGATATCCCAGCAATAAATGATGATTATGGTGTAAAATGTTATGATAATGCAGGAATTAATCAATGTTTCAGTAAATTTTACCAATCATTATACACTTCTGAAGCCTCACTTAACCCAACTGAAGTGGATGATTTTTTCAAAGATGTCAAAATTCCTTCACTAAGCTCTGACCTGTCTAATGAGTTGGAGAGAGATTTTTCTTTAGTTGAGATAAAGTCTGCAATTAATAACATGCAAAATGGAAAATCTCCAGGACCAGATGGCTTCCCGACAGAATTCTTTAAGAAATTTTCAGATTTACTTTCTCCTTTGCTATTATCAGTTCTTGAGGAATCACTGGCCACACAATTATTGCCATTATCTATGCGTCAAGCTGTAATTTCATTGCTTTTAAAGAAGGATAAAGAATCTCTGAGCTGCAGTTCATATCGCCCGATATCGCTTTTAAACACTGATGCAAAAATTCTTGCAAAGATGTTGGCGAATCGACTCGAACAGATCATCCCTACAATTGTCTCACCTGACCAGACTGGCTTTGTTAAAAATCGTCATTCCTTCTCTAACATCAGACGGTTGTTTAATGTATTGTACACCTCCGCCCCACCCGGTCACAACTGTGATGAGATTATAATCTCACTGGATGCTGAGAAAGCGTTTGACCGGGTGGAGTGGAACTATCTTTTCAAGACTTTAGAGATGTTTAATTTCGGTCCTAAATTTGTCTCATGGGTGAAGCTGATATATACCATGCCAATGGCAGCTGTACGTACCAACAGTAATCTATCCAGCTATTTTGAATTGAAACGTGGTACGAGGCAGGGATGCCCACTTTCACCACTCTTATTTGCGATCGCGATTGAACCACTTGCAGTGGCTTTGAGGAATAGTACAGAAATTAAAGGTATCAACCGGTTTGACACTGAACATAAGGTTTCCCTATATGCTGATGATACACTTCTTTATATATCAGATCCCTTGTCTAGTATCCCTGAGTTACTTATTTTACTTAAAAAATTTGGAAACATATCTGGCTATAAGGTTAACCTTCAAAAAAGTGAATTGATGCCTGTGACCCCAATAGAGGAGCAGCATATGGGTCCAGTTCCTTTCAAAATTAGTTCTGTCAAATTTAAATACCTTGGTATTTGGATTACTCACAGCCACAAAGATCTCTATAAAGCAAACTATCTGCCTCTTCTGGTGAAACTTAGGAAAGACATTGCTACATGGACATCCTTGCCTCTATCCCTTGGGGGCAGGATCAATGTGATCAAGATGGCAATATTACCCAAATTACTCTATTTATTTCAGAACATACCAGTTTTCCTCACCAGGACTTTCTTCTCCAATCTAAATAGTGAATTGTCATCATTTATTTGGAATAAAAAGCATCCACGAATAGGCAGTAAGATGCTGCAGATACCCTGTGGTCTTGGTGGTTTGTCACTCCCCAATTTTTTATATTATTACTGGGCGGCTAATATCAGAGCTTTACTGTATTGGTTGAGAGAGGACAATCCGGCTCCTACCTGGGTGACCTTAGAGAGGAATTCAATCACATCTAGCTCCCCCTCTGCTTTAGTCTGCTCCCAGTTACCGTTCAATAAACCAGTTTCAACTTATACTTCTAATCCAGTGGTAACTCACACAATAAAAATCTGGAATCAGTGCAGGAGGTTTTTTAATAAGACAGAATTATCATTTTATGCTCCAATATCAAATAATCACATGTTTGCTCCCTCACTAATAGACTCTGCTTTCAATGTTTGGGGCTCAAAAGGAATAAATTCTCTATATGATCTTTATATAGACAATAAATTTGCCTCATTTGAACAGCTAACACAGAAATTTGACATCCACAAGTCACAGTTTTTCAGGTATTTACAATTGAGACATTTTGTAATGTCAAACTCTGGATGCTTTCCTCTACGTCCTCCTGTTTCTCTTTTAGATGAAATTCTGATGTGTAAGTCAGTAACAAAACGTTCTATGAGTAAAGTTTATTCCTTGCTCAGCTCATATAATGATACCAATTTAGACACGTTGAAGTGTAAGTGGGAGACGGACTTGGAGGAATCCATTTCGGACACAGTATGGCAAAAAATTATTGAAAATATCTATTCGTCCTCAATATGTTTGAACCATGTTGTACTTCAATTCAAGGTAGTACATCGTTTACATTGGTCTAAGGACAGATTAAGCAAATTCAAAAAGGACCTCGACCCGACGTGTGATCGTTGCAAACAATCTTCAGCCACACTTCTACACACATTCTGGACTTGTCCAAAGTTACATGTTTACTGGCAAGGCATCTTTGACACTCTTTCAGGAGTATTTGGACAAACTGTTCATCCATCACCATTCATCTCTCTCTTTGGGGTGGCTGCAGCAGAGACTTCCTTCAGCAAAAATCAGAGGACTGTGTTAGCCTTCTGCTCTCTACTGGCTAGAAGACTCATTCTTCTTCGATGGAAGGATCCACATCCTCCAGTATATGGACACTGGTTAAGAGAGGTCATGTCTTTCATCCATTTGGAGAAGATAAGATACACTGTTAGAGGATCTGTAAACGCATTCTATGATATCTGGCAGCCATTTATAGCTTATGTAGAAAATATTTCAGCAGATAAATTTGTGTAAAGGCCAAAGGTCGGCTCCTTTTACAAACTTGTGCATTGTATTGATTGATGTCTGAATACAAGGTGGATACTTGTTGGGGTAGTAGATCAGGTATAGGAGGGGAGGTGAGGGGGGGGGGATTTTTTGCTGTGTGTATGTTTGTTAGTTGTTTGTCTTACATAAAAAATAATGAAAAAACTTTGTTAAAAAAAAAGACAGTATGGCTTTTCCGAGAAGGA
>JBBPBX010033081.1:0-15576 GCA_038048925.1 Garcialebias charrua | reverse complement strand
GCACTTTGAGATTTTCAGTAATGAAAAGTACGTTATAAATTGAATTAATTATTATTATTATTATAAAATTGAATGAAAATGGTCTGGAAAGCCCACAGATACACCACAAAAAATTATATGACCTACATTTGGTCCCCTTTAATGCAACATTTAGGTGCTGTTAGCAATGTGGGACTGCTAGGTGCCAGATTGGGGGAAAAAATATGCGTATTAAAACAGATTCATTTTTCATATATTTTAATGACTGTTGGGCATTTAAAAGTACTGCCCATCTTAATGGAGGGCCAATAAACTGGGCAGACGATAAATTAATAGTCATTTTTTAAATAATCACCCGAGCATGCTGCACTTTGTTGCTGTGCAGTCAAAGTGCCACATGTACAAACTTTATAAAATAAAATAAAAAATACCAGTAAGACGGTGACGGTAAGACTTGTGTTGTTACTTTTCAGAATTGCTCGTACTTAACTGGTCATATATTAGATGCTAATTTTAGAGCAAGAAGAAAAATGAATAATAAACTACCTTAGATATAGATTCATAGCAAGCCCTCCATCAGATTTAGTTTAGTTAGGAACGGGTTCTGATCTGCATCACATCAAAGCTAAATTGTTAAAAATCTTAGTAGTTAGTTCAAGTTATTTAATAATAATAATAATAATCATTTTATTTAAAAGCGCCTTTCAAGACACCCAAGGACACTTAACAAACAAACAGTTCAAACATTAGCAGTAACAAATTTAAATATAAAATACATAAAGAATATAAAATACAAAATAATGTAAAATACATTTAGTAAAGTTAATGATAAGCTAGTCTAATGTTAAGTTAGGGCTGGACAATAACTTGATATTGATATATATCACAATACAGTATACTTTTATTCAATAATGGTGATATGCATTTTAAGTACATTTTTGATATTTCAACATGATTCCAGTGTTTAACTGATGCATTTCTTTTGCTGTTTGGGTTGAAATGGCTGCTTCAACCCGAACAGAAAAAGCTGCGACACAACTACGTACACCACACACAGCGCTCGAGTCCAGAAGGAGTCAGCGGTAGCAGGCTAGGCTAATTGCCAAAGTTTTCGCTTCAAAATGAGTGCCCGTGACTGTCAGAATGTGACTGAACTAGGGCTGTAGTGATACAGTAATCTCACGATACGATACACGATATTCTGCTCACAATACGATATATATTGCGATATTCAGAAAACGATACAATTCAATACAATATTGCGATTTTCTGCGATTTTAAAGGGAAAGAGTGATTTTGGTGACATTTTGAGACTGTTATCGACTTGGATTGAATTAATTTAACTGAAAACTGATTTAAAAGCACCAACTACACAATACTTGGCTCTGGTTGGACATGGACACAGACTTAAAGTCGACAGCTGGACAAAATGAATCAAAGAAGTGGTGAGAAAACATGTTTCTTTCAATTGAAACCGTAAAAACTGTAGCTTACATGGATTTGTAACGTAAATAAGGTGCACCAAGTGCCCTGCTCTGAAAAGATTGAAACCTTTTTAACCTTGACACTTAACATCTGAAGGAATCACTCTAAGTGCTTGGTAAGTGAACAGTAATATGACTTCTCCAAAACAGTCTATAATTCAAGTAATGCGCAGTGATGATATCTCCAGCGGTGGAGAAGACTCTCTCCGAGGATACACTGGTGCCAGGGATGCAGAGGTATCTAAAAAAGCTAAGTCTGGTCCTCTGGACATTCAAAAAGCAAAAAATAAATAAATAAATAAAATTTTTAGGTACGATACTTGCAGATGAATATCGATTTTTTTCTAGGAAAGAAAAAAATCGATATTTATCGCGATATCGATATTTTTACACAGCCCTAGACTGAACAAGCTTTCACAAGCGAAGAGTAAGCAGATGACATAATTGATAAGAGAGAAAAGACTAATTTGATGGTGTGGAAGTGGTTCAACTATCTAAGATCAATAAACTGCAGGTTTCTGTGCTGCAAAATGTGCCGGAGTCTCGTTCCAACTAGTGGTGAGAACACATCTAACTTGTTCCACTCGATAGAATCTGCTGAGAGTCAAAAGATGAAGCACAGTAAAAGTTTGAGCCAACGTGTCCCTGAAACAACACTCCCAGCTGTATCAAAAGAGAAATCCATGCTGCATGGGTTAGGGTTATGTTGTTTAAAGTTAAAACTATTAAAATTGACAAAGTTGAGTTTTATTTTTATTTGACGGTGATTTCAGATTTCTTTGAATGCTAAATACAAATAAAAGGTGAACATTAATTTATTTGTACTGTTTTTCTGAGGCTTATATATTGTTTATATCGATATTGGAATTATATCGTTATAGATCGAAATTAAGAAATATATCGTGATAAAAGTTTTGGCCATATCGTCCAGCGCTAGTTCAAGTTCAAAAATATTTACTATCCCCAAGGGACAATTTATTTCAGTCAGTAGTCACACAAATCATCCATAGTAGACAAGACATTGAGACATTAAAATAACAGTACACAAATCATCACTGTTCGTTGAGAAGCCCGATCTCTAAAGGGATGAATGAGATTTTCAATCTGTCCTACATCTGGGCAGCAGATACCTGCGTCCAAAAGGAAGCAACCTGAATTCACCAGGGAGTGGGTGATCAGGATTTGCCAGAATCAGCTTGGCCTTGTTCACTGACACCTTGTGCAGGTTAGTGAGGTTCTGTAAAGCTACACCAGCAGTTTTGCTGCACACTCTGACAATCCCCAAGAGTTTACATAAGCTTCAAAGTTATCAATCCTGTTTTTTGTTTAGGTGGAAATCTCTTTCTTTCACAGGCTGTGTGACTCAAAGAAGCCTTTGTACATATGCATGTGTTTGATAGCTACTTTATCAAATAAAATAAAAATTGCAGCCTGATGGCTTCACAAAAGTCTAATTTCAATTGAATAATTTTAATGAGCCAAGAGAAGCTAAGTGTCATACCTGCGAGATAATTTATTATTAAACTGTTAATGCTATGGGCAGTGGGGTAGCATTATATAGAAACCCTCTGCCGCCATGATTTCTAAAGATCAACGCCAGTCATAGAAAAATCCTTGTCAGTTCACCTCTAGTGACGTATCTGGCACCTACCTCTATGGGACCAATAGACCTGAGGAGGTTCATCAGCTGACACTCTGTTGTAGACGTGGAGAGTCCCGCAATGGACACAGTAGCACGAGGGATCTCTGTACCACTCTGGCTCTGCCCGGTGGGCACTGGATGACCTCGACCCATCTGACCAACTGCACTTCCTCGGCCTCGGCTCCGGCCTCGTCCTCGTCCTGGCATGACAACCTATCCAGCAGCAAGAGAGATAATTGCCCAAATAAGAAAAAAAGACATGCAACAGTAACATTAAGAACTGAGAAAACACTGAACATTTTCTTTCTGTAACAAAAACAATGATGTCTTCAGTCATGTAAAGAGGTTCCTAAACATCGAGGTGTGTTTATAGGGTACAGTATATACAGAAATTCTTGAGTTAAATTTAATACCTTTTAATATCTTTTAAATACCATCACAATATTTTTAATACCATCACGACACTGAGCTGCAACCGTAGCGGCAACCTCTTGTATTTCAGTTCAGAGCAACTACATACAGTAATTGTAAAGTGATAGATTACTGTCATTTTCTTCCTAAACTTTGGTAGTACATGTAGTTTTATAACAATTACTGGATACATCAAGTTGCTTCTTGTCTCAATAAAAGCACTAACCTATTTGTTATTTAAATCTAATCCAAGACAAAAAGTTATTTAATTGTTCCCACACACAACCTATCTCTAATGGCAAACGAAAAACTGTAAACTTGAAAAGAGAACAGTTTAATTAAAATAATTCAACACTGAATACATGCACAATACAAAAAGAGAGGGAGAAAAATAATAACTACCGGTACTGTATTTTTCAGCCTGTAAGTCACAGTTTTTTTTTTGCATAATTTACATGCCCTGTGACTTATAGGCCAAAGTGACATATTTATAGATTTTTTTCCTATATTTATAAACCATTTTTTGACTGAGATATGACCGTTTCCATTCATTCTGACTGAAAAAAATAAATACACGTAAATAAAAAAACAGCAGTACTTTATGGCAGCAGAGTAGTAACAGCTGTATGGCATGAGGTTGGCTGTTGTATCATGTAATAGGAAAACGTGGCTATAATGACAAATTAAAAAAAAGTTCAAGACAAAAACAACTGGACTTTATTTATTATACTTTGTTTTTTTTCTTGCACTTTTTAGAATGTATCATGTCCTGGATGACAGAATCTTCACTAGCTATTAATGACTCAATCGGCCTGCCATATTCTCCCCACCATCATTCTGCTCTCTGCTTGGAACCATCCAAACAGCTGCAACACCCCTGCGAATTTGACCATTAAAGTACATTTATTAAGCAAATGTTAGACTGAGACACACCTTTGCTATAATTTCGAGCTAACAAATAATTGTTTAGGTGCTTTTCTTGTTAAATTTCAGAGAAACAAGCGGCGTTCCACTTTCCTGGTTCTCGTCCTCTGCGCGTTCACGGAGCACCAAGGCAGCGAAACAATTTTAAAAAATAAAGCTGATTTGACCATTAAAGTACATTTATTAAGAAAACGTTAGACTGAGACACACCTTTGCTATAATTTTGAGCTAACAAATAATTGTTTACGTGCTTTTCTTGTTAAATTTCGGAGAAACGAGCCGCATTCCTGCTTCCTGTTTCTTTTTACAGACATGACAATAAGCCTCTCGGCTGTTGGCTGAAGCCAGTCTCTGAATCTGGCGTCCTCTAACCATGACGGCTCTGGAAGCTCTGTCGGCCCTCGGCCGGCCGTAGGCGCGAACGCGCACTGACCGACTATATGACGTCATTGATTTAACTTAGGTCCTACTCGAACATAAAATTAGAAAAGATAAATAAATTCACAGGAATTTTTTTGCCGATAGAACGGGAAAAATATAGTTGTGTAGGTTAAAAAAAACTGTCAGATGACATTTATTACTTTTTAATACTTTTTAATGGCTGTAATTTGTGTTAATTTTATTTACTACCTTTTACAACACCGCGGATACCCTGGTTTAAAAAAACTGCCTTTTCTCTTGTGCCTCTCAGACTTTAACGTGATTGACTCATCACCTATCTACACAGAGCATCAACGTCAGAAAGTGATGAATGCTGCATGACACTCTTCATATGATCCTGTGTGTGAGAGGTACATTTTTCCAGCTGCAAAGAAGGAGGAGGAGGGAAAGACCCTAAAAAGGATAAAGAGGGGGGGTAGTAAGAATGTGTGTGTGGTGGGGGAGCATAAAGAAAAAGCAGCCATGCAAGCCTAGTGGTGGCACTTTACACTGTCAGCATCAGCGAGTATGGAATCTGTGACAAGAACCTGGTGGTGACACGCATGCAGAGAGGCCAGGGGACTTTGTGTTGCCCCGTCATGTTGTTTTCAACTTGTCAATACTCCCGCACCTGTATACCGTCCTGTGCCACTGCAGCCACTACCTGATTGGTATGTCAACTGAATAAAAATGTAATGCAACATTACAGGAGACATTTTGGCTGATTTTTTTCAGTGGAGGTGCCACGAAGCCCATTAATAAAAACATTTTAGGTGAAAAGACTGTCAGTAGCTCGTTTATGACATACCCTGCTTTGCTGTGCGTTGCCTCTGCCCCCGCGGCTAGCCTGTGGTGTTCCGCCTGGTCCCTGTTGCTGCTGTCCCATCATGGTCACCTTCCTTTGGACGCTCTGGTTGAGTGGAGATGCTTGCCAGGAACTCTGCTGCTGCACTGGGTCGACGAACGCCTCAGGCCCCTTTCCACTCTGAATGGAGAGAAGGACGGAAAACACTAAATTAGAGCCTCAGAATTTCGGCATTTATCTCCAACACACTTGTGCTAACAGAACGTATTTAAGTTTTACGTGACGACAAAGGAAAACTGAAAAAAATTAAAAAAAAATCTATAAACACTGAATGTGTATTTCTATCGAGCAGTATTTGGAGAATAGAGATCAACCAAACAAGGTGATGGTCTCATTATCAAATAAAGTCACAGATCTGCTGTGTTGACGTGCAGGGAGGAATTGAAGGTCGTCTTTTCTCCGACTCTGCAGAAAGATGTGACAGATCAATACGTGGGAAGAAAAGAGGCGCTATCTCTGACCTGTCCCCAGCTGAGAGTAAATGGATTAATCCCTTCTATAGAAATCACAGCTCCTGATTGCACCCATCAAATGCTAAGCTGCATTACACTGAAACGACAGCAGCTCGATGTGTATCCCATCCCCCCTTCACGCACACCCTTCCCTGAGCTTTTGTATGTTGCACTGCTTTGTATTACCCCTGATGAAAATATAATTTGCTTCTTATCTATGTGCCTAAGCTATACAAATCCAAATCCTCAAAAGTGGCAACTTTCTTACACAGGTATTATGAAAGATTAATTACAAGGGTCTTGGATTGGCGTCTTTTGTTGCCTCGCACCTGAAAGATGGGTTGATATGGAAAAAGCAACTGAGGGATGACAGAGGGAAGAAGGGGGGGAAAAAAGAAGCGATAACATTGTCAAACTCTTGTTGATGACAGCGGAACAATGTGGAAGAGAGAATCTTCTTTTCACTTCATTTATTAGCCCCAACTCTTTCCATTCCTTTTTTTTGTTGTTGCTCCGCTTCACATCCCACTCCACACTTTTTTCTTCACAATGCAGTAAATCAGATAGCTCCGCACAGGTTTCCATTAACACACTGACACCAAGTGATCTTCATCAGCAGCCAGTCACCAATTTTGGCGCAGCGGCTTGATCCTCTGGGATGGAAAGCAGCTTATTTTCAAATATTATCACATCCCACCGCCGTGTCTCTTCAATGACAAGTATTAATGTTCAACATGCACGCCTTTGTGGGTTTTCAATAAAGATTAGTGTGCAATTAAGGACAAAGCCACAACTTATCAGGAGAGAATGAAATAGCCAGCAGTGATATTTTCTGGACTTTGTTGAGAGTTACTGTCAATCTTATTTTACGTTATGCCTTTAAGAGAATGCTTATCTGTCCTGAAAAGAGGATCTCAACCTTTAAAAGCAGCGACGAGGTGTCCCCCAACTCAACAGATAAATGTCAAACTGCCTTTCTGTGTTATAGAAGTATGTAAAGACATTCTTGCTTAAATACCACTTCCCAAAGCTTAAAAGAAGAAACTCCTAACAGATCAATTTTGCCAAAATGACACAGACATCACTGTGTCATCCCCATAGGTTAGATATCAGCTAGATTACAAAATAGACAGTGAGGGCAATCAAAACGTCAATAGCATTTCTGTTGAAGCTACGTAGATCCCCCCTAGGGGTAAAATCTACTGTAAAGGATCAAATAAATGGCAAAGAAGAAGGTGTCATAAAAATGAAACTACGTATATGCTCTCACCAGTCCTGAAAGTTCGACAACTCTGACTTTTTGTGACACCTGCCGGCCTTCCACACTGGGAGTTCTGACTCTTTGCATCACAGTTCTTTTAGCCCCAAGTTTGGGTCCTTGAGTCTGAGCTGGGTCTTGTTCCATTGGTGTGTACGTCTGAGGAACTGGAAGAGACGGAACCGGAGCGTTGGGTCTGTTTACACTTTGCACATAAGTGTTCCTTTGTTGTTGTAGCTGCTCGTGTTGTTGGGGCAAATTCCACTGCTGTTTGGTACCAGCGCCTGAGAAGTGCTGCTCCGGTTCACTGCCTTTTGTCATTTGGAGGCGTGCCTTAACGTTTAAACGTGGTGGAGGGGTCTGATCAGCACCACTAATATGCAGGGTGTTGTCTTGATTAGGATTTGCTAATGTGTGATTTAGCGATTGATGCATATTTTGAGAAAGCAGTCTTGGTTGCTGTGCCTGTAGCAGAGGTCGTTTTTGTTCTGGCTGCTGCTGCTGCTTTGATAATAGAGGTTCAGTTTGTGTAGGAGTGGGGCCTTGGTTTGGTGTGTTTGTTTGGGAATTAAGTCTATCCAGCAGCTCCCTCTTTCGAACACCAGCCTGCATTTGCCGTCGTAACTCCTTTTTCTTCAGAATCTCCTCTCTCAGACGCTTCTGCTCCTCGATCTTCAGACGATACTGGCGTGTCTCCTCATCTTCATCGAGGTCCTGCAGAAAAATTGCAAATGCGCGAAAAATATAAAACATGGATTGTTAACAGTTATGTTCTCACAATTTTTTTTAAAGCTGTGAATTTAGCTAAAGGGTTCCATTGCGCAAAGAAGTCAGAACTATATTGCTATATACGAGACTGGGAATTTCAGTAACCCTGTTGTTTACCGTTTGTAAAGATATTCCTAACATCTGGTTTACTATGTAGAGAAAAATATTTAGAACTAAATCTATAATTTATCTACAATGTGTTTAGTTTCATTTTTTAGTCCCTGGAAGAACAAAAAACTCATGTTCAAACGTTAACCTGTGGTGTAGAGCTGGACGGTGTGCTCAGGGGTTCCTTATTAACCATTGTCCTGTCTGCCCCCCCAGGCTGTGATTCAGGCTTTGCTACTTGGCCTCTTCCTCTGCCGCCGCCAGACATCGGCTGTGTGTACTGGTCCATACGCGTCCTCGGTGTTGCCCTGGCAACGGGCTTGATGTTGGCAGCAGGGGAGTCGGGGGCTGGGGCGGTGCGGGTCCTGTTCATGTTTGTGTTACCAGGTGCTACAGGGAGCTCCCGCAGGTTGCTGTTGCGCTGCTGCATTTGTTTGGAAATGGGCGTGTTCTGTAAACAAAGTAAATACGAAGATAATAATAATAATAACAACAATAATGAATTCAATTTATAACGCACTTTTCATTAATGAAAATCTCAAAGATCAGCATTTAGTCATTCAAATTTTGTTTTGCCTATAATAAATTGCAACTCTTTCAAATCAGGTCATGTTAATTTAAATACAATATCGGAAAAATGTGCACCATAAAAATAAGAAAACCGTCAAATTGACCTGAGAATAGTTAAGCCAATATGTTAATCTCTTACCATCCTCTGCCGGTTTGACATGATGCGCTGCTGAGGGTTCTGAGGGCGAGGATTCATCTGCCTCGGGCTACCATGCTGTTGATGGAAAAAATTCTGACCATGGTGTGTCATGGGGTGAGGCTCACTGAGATTTATCTGTTGCTGATGGGGGAACTCTTGCCTATGGTGCTGCTGCTGATGGTGCATGGGATGAGGCGACAATGGGTCGTGATGTGGCAGCTGAGAGACAGGGGGGGCTAAACCCTGCAATTATGGGGAAAAGAAGCACATTTTAAAGTCAGTTTTTGTGACAGTTTTGCAACACAAACAATTGTTTAATCTGAATCTTTATCGCAGCATTAGATTGGGTAATTTATAGGAAATTACCCTCCTAATGAGCATTCTTGTTGAGCGATAGTGCTTCAATCACTAGAGGGAGCTCTTGTCTATGCCTCAGCAAAACGAAGTGGTGCAAAATATGGCTTTATTTTTTAAAACATATCTTCAACAACCATGAATAAGACAGCTAGTCAGATCAAATACCCATTTTTAACAAACAACCCAAGAGACAACTGGAGCAGAAGCGGAGAAAAGAAGACATAAATACACAAAACACATTGTAGTAAATAAAATCACTTACTCTGTGTCGTACCTGCATCCCAAACTGAACTTGTGGTGGGGGGAAACGGTTCACCTGCTGGCCAAAGGGCTGACGAGGGCTCATGAAAGGCCTGGGTTGGTTGGGGGCCCCACCTTGCGGATTCAAATTCACCACTCCCTGGTGATTTTGGTGGGGAGGGAGGTTTGGTCTTGGAGGTTCTCTCTGAAACATTCCTAGTAGGTCCTGGCCCGCCTGGTTAAAGGGCGGTCCTGGCGGGCCGAAGCCCATGTGGCCCTGGCTGGGCAGGTGCTGCTGGTGGAGGTTGTTGCTGTTGTTCATCAAAGGACCGGGGCCCTGGTGATCAAACATGTGCTGCGCTGGAAACCGCGTTGGATCTGTGCACTCTGTGGCCATACAAGAAGACCACAAATTACTTTTTTTTTTTTAAAATAACAACACAAATGAGATGTTTTGTCTTATTTTCTTTCGTTTATTTTACGTAAGAGTGTAGCAGTGCCAATAATCCCTTCTCCAGATGTGTACCGTATTTTCTGGAATATAGGTCGCCCCTGAATATAGGTCGCATTGTCCAATTATTGCCAAAGAATTGGAAAAACACATACTGTATAGGGGTTGAACGAGTACATAATTTTTAACCTCGACATTAACATAAAAAAACTCGAACGACGCTCGAGTAGCCGATGACGTCACAGTGTCTTACGATGCAAAATAAATAAATAAATATAAATGCCTAAAAACGTCTTTACAAAAAGAAAAAAAAGACCAACAAAGCATTGGGAGCATTTATTATGCTCCTATCATTTATCATACTGCACATAAGTCACAGGAAAAACAAAACTATTAGTTATATTAATAATATTAAAAGTGAAAGTATAAGGCGATGAAAACCGAAACTTAAAAAACAAATTGGGCCACAGCCACACCGTACCACCGCCTGCAGCTGTGCAATTTAGGTTTACTTTTAGAGATTGTGTTTATAGATTTTTAATAGCTCTAGAGAGATGAATATTTGTTTTTTTGTTTGTGAAACGAGAGAGATGAAGCCGTTTCAACCGTGTTATATATGGGACCTGCAATAAAACACTGCCCTCTGCTGTCACAACAATCTACTACGGTGTTGAAGCAAAGAACGTCAACAGGATGTTTCAATGAGTGGCGCAATTTATAAAATTATAAACTGTTTTACCTTTTTGACAAGACTGGACCAGCTTCATAGATCCGTGCGCACAAAGGAATCCATTTTGTAGCGTCTACTAAAAGCTAAAAGCTACCGCGCGCTCTGTTTTTATCACGTGATGACGTCACTACGGGTACCCGAGTTGGACAAAAAAGCCTCGATAGAAGTCAAAGCACTCGACCTGTCGAAAACTCGGTTATTCTGTTAATGCACTAATACTGTATATAGGTTGCACCTGAATATAGGGCGCACCTACGTCAAAATGTGGACCGTGTTTAGCTCTGCTGCAAATGCCTCTTCCACAGGAGCGCACAGCAAGGCTTTTAAGAAGATTAACACTTAAAAACAATTGTTTGTTTGATAAAAATTATAGCAAATATGTGTCTGAGCTGAACTTTTCTTTAATAAATGAATAATTTTAGCAGGATAAACACCTAAAAAAACACATTTGTTAGCTGACATTATTGTAAGAGTGTCTCAGTTTAATTTTTGTTAATAAATTATTACAAATCAGCTTATTTTATAAAAAGGCATAAATAGGTCGCACCTGAATATAGGTTGCAGGGCATGCAAAAATGATAAAAAGCCGTGACCTATATTCCGGAAAATACGGTACTATTTAGAAAAAAAAGAAAGAAAAAAAACGACAACTTCTTTAAAACAGTGATGTAACAACGATCAAATCTGTATTAATGTCAATAAAAACACATAAATGTGCATATTTATTGCCGTTTCCAAGGTTCTTTCAGATGCATGTTAATATACCGGTACATGCATTTCACATGAGTTCTGCTAAAACAGCAGCACCACAGAGCTGGCAGCATACCCTCTAGGTATTGGGCTAGAGGTGATAAAGAGGGCTAAATATGCAAAGAGAGCTTTGCAACACTCAGAATGTTGGGTGTGAGCCTCACCTCCTATAAACATGGGCTCCCTGTCCTGAGGGCCTTGAGGTGGCTGGTTCCTCAAGGGCTCCATGTGATGAGGAGGCCGCTGAGGCTGACCAAAACTGTCTGGCATATGACGCTGAAAGTCTCCCATTACCTGAGAAAAGACAAAACTGGCATAAATTATTTGCCATCTGAAAAACTCAATAATTAAAAATAAATGAAACAATAAAAATAAAAAAGAGAGAAATTACTTTGGACAGGGAGTGATTGTAAATGGAAAGTGGGGGTCATTAAACAAATGTAGAACCAAGAGTCGTACACATCAATATGTATGCCAATATCAAAGGAAGCCTTCAGCATGAATTCTTCAACAAATCAACATTAATGCTACTTGAGGCGCTATCAATAAACCTAAAGCCAGCCTCTAACAAGGAAAGAGTATTTCAGGAGGGAATAGGTGCCCTCATCTTTGTTTCAACTACTTTGTATCTTCGACAGCTTTCTACTCATTGCATATGCTCTAGTCCCAATCAATTTACTTACGAAAACTAGATAAATATTTAATCCCTGCTTGGAATTTGAATCCCCCTCATAACTGTCTTCTTTATTCTTTTAAACATCCACCTCTGTTGAAAAATTAACCTGCTATTCAACACGTGGCACTTCCACGAATGGGCTGCTTGCCTCCTCCAAGCCTATTGTAAATTACTTAAGATGCTATCAAGGCCTAATCCATCTTTATTCCACTGCTGCGTGGAGGTATTTAGAGAGAAGAGGTGTTAGAAAGCAAGGCCAGAGTTCCAAAAAACTTGCTTAACATAAAGTTAATCAAAAGGGCTTACAAAGACAGGGGATCACAATGGGGGCACAATCATGCCTTTCTAAAAGGTCAGGCAGCCAGGTTTGCACAATAAGGACTCTGGTGTCCATATAATACCTCTCAAATACCACAGCTCATCCTCTCACTTCTAATCCCTGATAAAACACTGTCTGGAATGCTCAATACTTAACTGATGCTGGTACAGCTTGAAGCTGAGAGGATATATCCAAGACAAATATAATGAAGAAGGGCCAAATGTTAAAGTACTTTATAAATTACGATAACTTGATTTAAAAAAACATGCTTTGTTTCTGGGTACAATATTGACATTTTGCCCATTGAGCTCATTCATATACCGACTTTGAATTTTATAATAAAGAAGTTAACGACTGAAGGCTATGAAGGTTACATTTAATGGGTGTTTTTGTTTAAACACACACATTTACAAGAACAATTACTAAGGGTTCATAAGCAGATATCTGAAGCTGAAGATATTTTTAAATTATGAATGAGAAAAAGGAAACATTCAAATGGAATAAGTTTAGCCTCAAAATTATGTAATAATATTTAGCATTACAGTAATATTGCTCTCTTTTTCCATCAGTGTAAAAAAAAACACATTTGAACTGATTATCAAACAAATTCCAAGTTGCATCTGTGCAATATGTTTGCCTGTATTTAGCAACAAACAACACATATAAAATTAAAATACAAGCTGTGCACTGAAGTACTTTTAGTTATCAAACCAGCTAGTTCTAGTTTGTAACCACGAGTAACTGTAATTAATTTTGTTTTCTGCTCTACCAGACTGTGGATAAACAATACTAAACCAGACCA
Source organism: Garcialebias charrua (assembly GCA_038048925.1). Lineage (NCBI taxonomy): Eukaryota > Metazoa > Chordata > Actinopteri > Cyprinodontiformes > Rivulidae > Garcialebias > Garcialebias charrua. Next base: position 2,231 of record JBBPBX010033081.1, on the reverse strand, counting down.
AGCGCTGGCCTGGCACACAAAAACAGTGTTACAGTAGCACAACAAATAAATAAATAAAACATTTAATTGTGGGCTGGAAACCGATAAAATTATGTGAGGCAGCGCAGCATTTAGTCTGCCTAATTCACGAACAAACAATAAAAACACTGATCTTTAGCTCTGTGAAATCAAAGCAGTACTGGAATAACATAAGATCAATGCGTTTCATTTTCATGCTGCTTGTTTAAATATCCCCAGTTGGGCAGTGGGTGAAGATTAATGCGGCACAAGGTTACGATGGAGTGACTTTTTGGCTCTGAACAAACAAACTACCGTATTTTCAAGTGTATAGGCCGCACCTTTTTATGGTTTTCTCAAGGCCTGCGACCTATACACCAGTGCGACCTATTTATGGAATTTTTTCCATATTTTTAGACCAATTTTTGGCTGAGTTGTGACCCTTTTTCACTTTGGCAGAAAATGGTGCAGTACCAGTTTCGGCAGCTAGGGGGCGCAGTGCAGTACCACTTCCAGAGGAGTACACCGACCGAAGAAGAAGAAGACCGTTTCCAGCTCATGTGTCCGAAAAAAAGCTCCTCTGCTCGGACTGACTCTGTCAGCCTCCTGGTCTGGATGTAACTTCTGTTAGCTCTGTTTGTTTGCAGTTTGTTAGCAAGATAAGTCAAGGACCACTCAGCGGATTTTTCTGAAACTTACCGTACAGAATGGAATCATAGTGTGGACGTTTACAAGTGAGTAGCTTTATTTGAGATTTGAGATTTTTTTTTAAAAACGATCTTTTTGTAGCATTTAGCTTCTGTTAGCTTCTGGTGTTAGCTTCTGTTTACGTTATAAATAGCTTCGGAACCACTCGGTGTATATTTTTTCTGCTTACAAAGTGTAATTATAAGGCTCTAATGTACTTAACTATGGCTGGATGAATCATTTGAGATAAAATTCGATTTTTTTATTCGTGTCAGAGGCGGACTCGTCTCGTGTTAGCCTTTGTTTTATTTCTGTTTTTCATTCATTCAACCTTTATTTGTTTACTTCTGTTTACGTTATAAATAGCTTCGGAACCACTCTGTGTATATTTTTTCTGCTTACAGAGTGTAATTATAAGGCTTTAATGTACTTAACTATGGCTGGATGAATCATTTGAGATAAAATTCGATTTTTTATTCGTGTCAGAGGTGGACTCGTCTCGTGTTAGCCTTTGTTTTATTTCAGTTTACTTCTGTTTACGTTATAAATAGCTTCGGAACCACTCAATGCAATTTTTTCTGCTTACAGTGTAATTATAAGGCTTTAATGTACGTAATTATGGTCTGGAGAAAACATTTGACATAAAATTTGATTTTTTATTCGTGTCAGAGGCGGACTCGTCTCGTGTTAGCCTTGTTTTATTTCTGTTTACTTCTGTTTACGTTATTAATAGCTTCGAAACCAATCGTGTATATTTATTTCTGCTTACAGAGTAATTATAAGGCTCCAATGTACTTAAAGGTTCAGTATGTAATTTCTGGAACACGCTGGAACTTAGGAAAATTTTGAACAGAGACACGTTTCTGGTCCCTCCCCCTCAGAGCCATATATGGCTCTGAGGCTTGCTCTTGCCCTAGCTCTGCTGAAATTCAAATTCAAGCTCTGTTTTTATTGGCTGATTCAAATTCAAGCTCTGTTTTTATTGGCTGGTTACAAAATCTGTTTTTATTGGCTGGTTAACGGTGGGTCACTGTGGCTTTTTAGAAATGCTTTTAGAGAAGCAAGGGGACAATAGTTTTTTTCAGAGATTACTTGTCTAAAATCAGTATGTCAGGAGGTAGTGACAGAGTGAAGAAATATGTTAAAAATATATTGTTAGAAAAGTTACATACTGAACCTTTAACTATGTCCTGGAGAAAACATTTGACATAAAATTCGATTTTTTATTCGTGTTTTCAGAGACGGACTCGTCTCGTGTTTAGCTTCTGTTAGCTTCTGGCAGACATTAGCAGCAGAGCTAAACACTCGGTCCATATTGCCGGGTTGACTCAGCGGTCACGCGGCGCGTCAGCGGTGGATGACGCGTTACGTCGACGGTGATGTAGGTGCGACCTATACACCGGTGCAACCTATTTATGGATTTTTCCAATTTTTTGGGCAATAATTGGACACTGCGACCTATACAACGGTGCGACCTATACAACGGAAAATACGGTACTGTAGTTCTTTACGATATATACATATATTTTTAAGAACCAGTTAGGAAT
>JBBPBX010033080.1:19901-33472 GCA_038048925.1 Garcialebias charrua | reverse complement strand
ACAAAACCCCAAAGAACATGATCACATAGCTTCCGCTCTCCGGCTTGGCTCTTTAAAGTTGACTTGCCTCTGGACGTCTTTGGAGAGGGATTTTTTTTTATATATATAACAAGCACACAGAGTCAGGGAAGGTGCATGAGAGCCTGCTGATTAGAGAGATGTTCACCTCAGCGGTTTTATCCCCGCAGTGACTAATGAGCAGGACAGGGTTCAACAGAATCTCACAATTAACATTTGCTGTCATGCAGATTCAGAACAACTTCAGATTTATTTTTGATCAACAAATCTGTTTTGTGTGTGTGGGAAGGTAAAGTGAGCTGTACCCACTCCCAGGTTTTAATGAAAAATGAAACAAGTTAATGAGCAATTTAGTCATGTAAACGTGAGAGGCTGATTTATCGCCATCATCAGTGAAACCATCAGTGGCATAAAGTTCAAAGGTTGTTTTTCCACACATACGTGTAAGGTGGAGGTGGGATCTTGATATTCTGTCTCAATCTGCACAAGAAGACAAGAACCATCTTGTATCTAAATTACACGTAGAGTTTAAGACGGTTAAATCGTCATTTATTGTCCTAAAATCTGACAAGAGTTTGCTGTGCGGCCTGATCGTTTTCTGCTCATTTTCTCTGTTCTCGTATCTGTTGGGTTACTCGAGTGACATGTTGTTACAAAGATCACATCTGTTCAAGGGACTGAGATGGTGTAGAGGTAGGGCAGCCGACTTGGGATCAGTAAGTCACAGGTTCAACTTCTTGCCATGCCCACATGTCATGGTGTCGTTCGGCAAGACACCTAATGCCTAACTGCTCCCCGGGTGCCCACAAAGCTAGCCGCTGCTCCACCTGCATGTACCTCGCGTGTGATGGGTTAAATGCAGAGAACTAACTTTGCAATTGTATAGAAGCATACAATGATGACAACATAGAGCATCTTCTTCATCTTAGTCTTATTATTATTATTATTATCATCATCATTATTGTTGTTGTACTTTTTCTTGTTGCTGTACTTCTTTTTCTTATTGTTATTCTTGTTTTCTTCTTCTTCTGAGTGATGGAAATATGTTTTCATATGATGAATACCGTACTGTAAGTACAAGCAATGCAAAAAAAACATGTTGGCTTAAATGTAAAACTTTATTTTCTACTTACTAAAACCTATCCAGCTTCATGCTCAATAATCCATGTAGAAAAACCTTACAAAGTTAAGTTTGGTCATCAGGACGGGTTCAATAAAAATAAACTGTCCAGGCAACCTGACTTAACTTTGATGGGTTCTAAAATCTAGATCAGTAAAAGTTTTGTTTTAAATACTTTGTATATTTTCTATAATATTCCTACACCATGCTGTTTTATGTTGTTTTATGTAACAGTTGGACTCAATATTGCTCAAGTTTTGTTTGTATCTAAATGTTTAAAGTCAACCCAACACCCTTGTGTTTTGACACTGTGCTTAACTCCATTATCACGTCACTTCAGTGTCATTTTGCCATTGTAGCTTTCTGACTGGTGCATTATTAACAATAAAGTTCCTAACAATAAAGTTCTACAGTAATATGTATGAATTAATTTGGAAGAAATGCTTTCATGAAGCAAAATATCTCCACCAACTCAAGTTTAGTATGCACATGCTGACATCACCACTGACCAATTTAGTGGAGCTCCTGGCTACACATTTAGCAAAAAAATGTGTACAGCATCACTATACTGTGTCGCTGGTATCAAAAGTTGAACTACAACTTTGTAAGGCATCAATCCATGTGGTCATATTGAGTTTTTTTTTTCCTCGTTAACAGCTCGCAGCTGTGGACATCTACAGCATCTGCTAAAAACTGATGGGCATAAAATGTATTTTTAAGTGTATTTAAACATCTGTTGCTCGGTTCCAGTACCATTCGGTTGGCTAGTTCACATTCTGTTCTAAGTTAACTTTCTGAAATTCAAAATAAATTATCCCTCAGTTGAAAAAAACAGCAAATGTAAGGAAACAAAATTGGACTGAGTGAGGAGGTAGCATGGCATTTAATTTTCTATATCCAGGTTCTTTCACATGTTTTACATCACTGATACGTGCTTAAAATGCATAAAACAAGAATGAAATGCAAAACGGAGCATCTGGAAGTCATAAATATTGCCCACGTCATGCTTCATCTCAAACACATCGGTCTGTGTTGTGTGAAATATTTATCTACACATCTGGGCTGTTGTACTCCCCAGAGATTTCCCGAACCAATAACCGGATGAGCGGAGTGAGAACTAAAACTTGTTTCTTCAGTGTGTTCATTTCCCGCCTCTGTGCCACCACTTTACCCCCTGACTTAGACCTCCACTGAATTATGACATCTGACAATTTGATCTCTCTCTCTGGTTCAACAGAACGGCGAAGCATCACTCTTCGAGGTGAACATCCGTTACGTCGGCGGGCTGCTGTCGGCGTACTACCTGACAGGAGAGGAGGTAAGATTAATTGATGTCTGCTGTCCCTCTGCTTTGGTGAGATCCGGCGCTTCCTTTATCTTCAACCAGCGCCGCAGTTTGAATGATGAGCAGGCTGCGTGTGTGTGACAGCGGTGTGTTTGTGTGTCGAAATGTGTCACCGCTGCACCAACATGAAATTATCTCATTACAGTTTGTGTTTTTATGTTGTTTTGAACCCACACAATGTTGCCTTTAAAGGGGACCACATATTCAAAATTCACTTTTTAATGTTTTTTTACTCAAATTTGGGTATTTACTTCATAAAGAAACAGTCCTAAGGCCAAAAAAATGCACCCAGTGGTTTATTTACTATAAGTATATTTATTTATCTTTGATAGAAACACTCCGATTGCACTTCCTGCGGTTTGTGACGTCACAAACCGCAGCCACAACCCACACCAAACCTGAGTCCAGCCCCTCACCTAGCAACCCCTGGTGCGGCTCAACCCACTTCACTATAAAAGACGTCACGGTTGCCGAGCAGTTTAGGAACTGACCTGGCGGTCATTTATTTATTTATTCATTTATTTAGCCCCCGGGGGGGCTATGGGCTCAGCCCTGCTCCAGCCAGCAGCACATCTTGAGTAAAACCAGAATGTTTTATTACCTTGTTTGAATGAACTCTGTCTCGTTGAAACTGTGCACACACACTCTCGCGGTTTGGACTTGTTTCTTATATGATGGAGGACTGCTCTTACACAACTGTCAGTTTGGTCGAGCGGTTAAGACACTTGAGCGGCACGCAGGAGACTAGAGTTCGCGTCCTGTCAACGGCATCGTTTTTTTCCCCTTTTTATTTAAAGCCTTTTGTTTCGGAGAAATCGGGGTGAAACTAGATATATACATCGACATAATAATACTTTATAATTGTTATTTTTACGTTTTAGTTCAATTTTTAGTGTAATATCGCTCCCAACGCGCAGCCGGCAGAAAACTGTGCACACACACACACACGCGAGTAAGTGTGTGACACACTTACTCGCGGGACGACAGTCTCTACCATCAAGCACCACTGATCGATATATTTTCAGATTAGCAACTTATTTATTTTAAGAATACCTTTCACTTCATCAAAATCTAATCAAAACTTCAGCGTTCTAAATGTAGGTGGTTGTGATTGTTTCTTATACGATGAAAGACTGCTTTTTGCACAACTGCCCGGTTGGTCTAGAGGTAGTGAATTGGACTCGTTATCCGAAGGACACGGGTTCGCTTCTCGGTCGCGGCATCTTTTTTTTTTTTTTTTTCCGGAGAGATCGGGCTGCAGTTAGCTGCTGGCTTTTGAGGACAGTGTGGGTCCGGTCCGGTCAGAGGTTAGGTTGCCTCATATGGACAAATTAACTGGAAACACTCTTTGCGTTTGTCTGGATTGGATGTGCAACCGTGGACCAAAGCGCTGCATGCAACTAGCAGGAGCTACGCGGGCTGTTTGTTACCGAATGAGGAGGAAGAGCTCGGATTCGGGAGGGCATGATAAAAAGGAGCAGCTAATGGCGGCGCACACAAACAGCTTTCGGTAAGTTATTTTTTAAGCTAGCACTAACAGTAAGTCAAACAAGTAATAAAAAAAGGCTAATTTTAAAACAACAACAGATTTGAGATACTGGCAGTTACAGAGGGCGGAGACAGAGTTTTGACGGGCGTGCACTTCCGAGCTCATTATCATAAACAGCCTGTTTTGAACGGAAGTGAAATTTGGCAGAATTAGAAAGGGGATATTTTATTATCTAATCATTATTTTGTGTATAAAATTGACTGAAAATGGTCTGGATAGCACACAGATACATCACAAAAAATTATATATCCTACATTTGGTCCCCTTTAAACTCGGAGCTCGTTGTTGCAGTTTAACTTACCCTGACAACGTGTAAGATTTAAATTTGTTTAAAAAGAACAATGCAGGAATACATAAATCCACTGTTTTTGTTTTGTTTTTTCATAGAGTGTGGCTGTTTGCGTGTTTTGCACAAGTATTGTTATTTTTGACAGATTAGGGTGTACAGTATTTGCATTTCATTCACCTACTTTTATATGATGAAATGCAAAATAATTTTGGGTAAAGTTCAAGAAAATATAAGTTGCAGTTGACAATTCTCCGTGGTTTCAGTCAGATAATTTACTTGTCTGTAAAGGCTGAGTTAGACTTGCGCTTTGGTCCGCAGGCTGGAGCGCGCGCGCTGCGCGTGCACTGTGCCGTGCGGCGAAATGCGTTTACAGTGTCGCCTCTGTGTTTATAGTTGTCGCACGGCGGGGCATGGCAAAGTGCTGTTCTTTTACTGACCAGCAGGTGGCAGTACCCTCTAAAACCTGTGCATATGTTGCAAGAAAGGTGTAGAAGAAGAAATCTACCGTAGAAGAAGAACTGTTTGAAATCACACAACAAAAACAAATAGCTTTCCGCTCGCGTGCTGAACTGTTGTCTTTATTTGCGGTTTTAATGCATGGAGTCAGCGGAGGAGAAAGCGATCACGTGACTTTTGGCGAAAAAACAAAAGAAAAGTCCGACTCCAGATCAGGAATGAAGGAGAATTTATACATTTGTGTCACAAAACATTCCTCCATGCGTCGCGACGCCGTCTCCACGACCACAGCGGCGCAAACAGCTGCAGGCTCCGGCGTGAAGAGGGTGAAGGCTGTCGGTGGGGACCTGTCAATCAAATCGTAGCGCCCACGGCGCGCGCATAGGCTTGCGGAGTTTCAAAAATTCAGAGGTGCACGACACGCGCTAATCCCACGCGCGGGGCCAACGCGCAGGGGCGGGGACTGTGAAATTGCGTCACTTTTGGAGAGCGCACCCTCGCGCGCTGCGCGACGCGTCGAGTATGAATCTAGCTTAACTCAAAGCCCAGGTGCCATATATGGCTAGGCTTGTCACAATAACAAATTTTGCTGGGCGATTAATTGTCTCAGAAATTATTGTGATCAACGATAATATAGTTTGAATTTTAACAATAATTAATTGTCAAATTTTAGACAAAATGTTGATTTGTTTTTAATGTAATACCTTTTTGACCACCTGATGGCAGTATAAGACGGTTTGAACCCAAGGATAGATAGTTGAGCAGCGTGTCTCTAAGAAAAATGGGAGGGAGGGTCCTTGACGTGACCTGGGCTGACATGGCGGACGCTCGGTGATTTGAGCTCTTTAGCATAGCATTTTTCACACAAAGCTTTTAATAATAAAATCAGTAAACAAGTTATCAGCTTCTTTTTTCAGAGAAAAACAACTTTTTACAGGAAGGCACAGGTTTCAACTGTGAATTTTGGAGCTCGAAAAGACGGAGGTTTATTCCCCAAGGTCGGACTGTTAGCTTAGCTTCTCAGATTGGCTGATTTTAACAATCCAAAAACATGATTTTGGATGATTAAAACAGATTTTAAAGAGAAAAGAGAAAGGGAGGGGACAGTGGAGAACACCGGAGTTGAGCCGTGTCTTCAGTAGAAAGAGAGACACGGAGAAACTATAAAGCCGGTACTGTAAATGAAAGTGAGGTCGATAATTTTAATTCATCATACGATTAACTGATTTATTGTTTATCGCAACAGGCCCTTTTTAACATCGTATATGGCCCCAAGATGATCTTTTAAAAATGCAATACTTTTACTGCTGCTCATTTTATTTTACTTAAAAACTCAAGAGCAACCGAGAATGTCTAATGAGACCAAGGAAACTTGTTGAGGAACCTGCAACCTAGAAAAGACATCAGAAATCTGACTGGAATTAAAGTATTGACTAAAATTGACCCTTGGTTTGAAACAAATGTATAATTTCGGCCCCCTTTTGTTATTGAGTTTGACACCTTCGGTTGAATCTGTAGAAGTTATGATTTTACAAACCATCACAAAATCTATTTTTATTTATTTATTTACAGTCTGTTTTTTTCTCCTACTTTTTATTGTGTTATATTGTCAAAACTTGTGTCATCTGCATTTGACAGTAATCAAAGCTTTATTGAAGCAACTAGGTGAAAAAATGTTCACTTTACGACTGGATGCACCAGATGCACACACATCTGTTTCTGTCAGACTGCATGTGACGTGCACATGTTGGAACTGCCGTCTTGTCATTCTAAGGCAGGTGACAAATATTTTAAACCATCCATCCATCCTTCCATTATCTTTACCCGCTTATTCCTTTTTGGGTCGCGAGGGTCATTGATGCCCATATCCAGCCATCACTGTGTGAGAGGTGGGGGACACCCTGGGCAGGTCTCCCGTCCATCACAGGGACACATAGAGACAAACGAGACAAACAACCATTCACTCTCTCACTCATAGGGACAATTTAGAGTTTCCAATCAGCCTAACATGCATGTTTTTTGTCTGTGGGAGGAAACCAGTGTACCCAGAGAAAACTCACACATGCACGGAGAGAACATGAAACTCAATCCAGAAAGATCCCCGGCCGGGATTCGATCTGATGACCTTGCTGAGGGGCAACGGCTCTACCACCTGAGCCACCATGCTGCCCCTATTTTAATAATAATAATAATTATGTCTATTCCTGTCATCTGCGTATGTTTCCCATACACAGACAAAATTCGTCTCTGCATTTAACCCAACCACCTACCAGGTGGTGCAGTGAGCAGCCCGAAAGCGCCCGGGGAGCTGGAGAAATAGGTGTGCACTCATAGACACCCCAAGCTGGGTAGTGGCCGGGGCGCGAACCCGCGACCTTCGGGTCCGTAGTCAAAAACCCTGCCACTAGACCATCTTGGCTCCTGAAACCAGACTGATGATTATTTGAGTAAAGGCGACGTTGTAACTAGAAGCTCACATTTTAGAAAAAAAGAAGTTTTGATGACCAGTGACAATAAATACAGTACAGCAAACCCCCTACCTACGAACGAGTTCCGGACCTAAGAACCGTTCGCAGGTCGATCTGTTCGCAGGTCGGTCCGTCCGTCCACTCGTCACTCGGGGATGTCCTGTATTTTTTTTTTTTTTTGTGGTACCAAGTACTGTACTTCGCCTATCCTAACACACCTAACACAGTGTAATTAATTAATACAGTACAGTAATAAAAATATAAATTAAATAAAAATATAATTTCTTACTTTGAGGTGGTCAAAGCCGCTGCTGCGTCCCGTGTTAGCTTCTGGAGCTAGCCAGGCCGGAGGTGTTCGCGCGGCGGCCTGGCGATGACTGAGCGATCGGCGATAAATCCGCGGCTGCCTGAGACATCCACAGAGTTCACAGAGCCGTTTCCAGCTAGTAATTAATCCATATGAGGCAATCCTGGGTCACGCAGTCTTCAAAACCAGCTGCCGGCAGCCGTGACTGTCTAAAATGGCTCCCGCGGCATTTCCTGTTATGACCGGAAGTTGCAAAATTATTGGGCAGTCATGACAAAAATGATCAGAAATTATCATTTTTATCATAATTATTATTTATAAAGCCTTTAAAACAACCACAGCTGCAACAAAGTGCTGTAAACATGAAATTAAGAACATTTAAACACACAAAAAATAAAATAAATTAAATATATTTTCATATTTTTATTAAATATGATATGTTCATAGGTCCGGTTTGCCGTAGGTCGTGGGCGCCATAGGTTGGGGGTTACCTGTATGTTGGTTTTAAATAATGATTCAATTTACCGATCGATCTACGTTCCCACCCTCATCTATGGTCATGAGCTTTGGGTTATGACCGAAAGAACGAGATCTCGGATACAAGCGGCTGAAATGAGTTTTCTCCGCAGGGTGTCTGGACTCTCCCTTAGAGATAGGGTGAGAAGCTCAGTCATCCGGGAGGGACTCGGAGTAGAGCCGCTGCTTCTCCACATCGAGAGGAGCCAGTTGAGGTGGCTCGGGCATCTGGTTAGGATGCCTCCTGGACGCCTCCCTGGTGAGGTGTTCCGGGCATGTCCCACCGGGAGGAGACCCAGAGGAAGACCCAGGATACGCTGGAGGGACTATGTTTCTCGGCTGGCCTGGGAACGCCTTGGGATTCCCCCAGAGGAGCTGCTCCAAGTGGCTGGGGAGAGGGAAGTCTGGGCCTCCCTACTTAGGCTGCTACCCCCGCGACCCGACCCCGGATAAGCGGAAGAAAATGGATGGATGGATGGATTTCAAAAATGTTTTTTGTGTTTTGTATGTTAGCTTGTTAGCTTAACAGTGTAGTTACAGATATTTTCTTATTTACTTCAAGCCAGTGAATTCACAAGGGCAACATGTCTAACATTTTTATATGTTGTCTGTCTAAACAGGTCTCTCTTGTAAATGAGTCCTCGTGGCTCAACAAGACTTTGTTGTATAAATAAAGGTTAAATTTAAAAAAAGCTTTGTTAAACAAAACTTTACCATGACGTGTGTGTGTGTGTGTGCTATTGTTTTTGTACTATTAGTGCTTAGCATATTCTAAGTTTAACTAATTACTTAGTTCCGCTCATTCTCAATCAGTTCATCTGGACAGTTTCTTTTTAGTAGAAACGTTTCACCCTCACTCCAGAGGGCTGGAGGGGTACTACTACTTGGTACTGTTATGACCGGAAGTTGCAAAATTATTGCGCAGTCATGACAAAAATGATCAGAAATTATCATTTTTATCATAATTATTATTTATAAAGCCTTTAAAACAACCACAGCTGCAACAAAGTGCTGTAAACATGAAATTAAGAACATTTAAACACACAAAAAATAAAATAAATTAAATATATTTTCATATTTTTATTAAATATGATATGTTCGTAGGTACTACTGGCTAGGGTACTACTACTACTACTACTTGGTGGGGTAGCTTCAGTTTGCTTTGGACTGCTCTGACTGACGAAGCCCTCTGGAGTGAGGGTGAAACGTTTCTACTAAAAAGAAACTGTCCAGATGAACTGATTGAGAATGAGCGGATTTGATACCTGGACTATTGAGAATGAACTTTCTGGTAATTACTTAGTTCATATCTTAGATTTTATTACTGCTTTTCTTTACAATTTATACTTTTGTCTGGTGTAACTGGGGCCCTGTGCACACAGTTACGTTCCACCACATGTGCCACATGTGATAAGAATGGTAATAAAGAAACCTTATCCTTATCCTTAAGTGTTTTAGTGAGTATCTTTGAGAAGGTAGTCAGGTCAATGCCTCGTTTGACTCATCCAATGAGTTATAGTCTGCCACAGAAATTGGAGGTGTGAGGATGTAGTTATCTCCTGCTAACGGTGGAAGAATCCTCGTGTCCCCAAAGTTCTTGTTTAAACTTTTTTGGTAGTTTCTCAGCTGACTTGCTCAAGGATAAACCAAGAATGTGATGTGTGACTCAAGCTCTGTGTTGAAGTCTCTGTGAAGCCTGAACTTAGTGCAGAAGTGCTCGGTAGCGTCATAAAATTAGTGAAGGTTACTGAATTTATTTCATGTGTTGGTAAGTTGCTTATTAAATTGTTTTTTTCCGCCTTGTGTTCAGTATTCTGAAGAAAACGCGATTTGAATCTTTTAGTGAAATACTCCTGTGTTCATTATAAGTGATGGCATAAACAATTGCAAAATAAATTAGGGCTTTTAAAACACTGCATGTCCTTCACTGTGAAAAATCCAACCTCAAAATACACTAAGTCATTTTTTGTTGCTGTCATTTGCAGTTGCACTGGAATATTACGTAATTGCTTGTAGAACTACCGGTAAGTAAACATGCTCTTGTGAGAAGTGAGACAACCGGTAGTTGCAAAGGACAGTGATCAGGTGTACAGCTGTGAAACTTTGATTTCTAAATCTGTAAACCTCATGATTAATGATTTAAAATTGTCTCTGACAAGTACACACCAAAAGTGGTCCGGTTCATTATCCGAATATTGTGAAGTCACTGGAGGTCAACGTGTCACTGTAATGAGAATGTGCCTGCAGCAGCCTCCTGGAGTGAACTCATTTCGTGCACGGCAGCCGTGCTGTTTTAACGCCATCGTCCGTGGAAGAAGCTGAGATCTGGGCAGAAGCCAAAGACGGAAAGACGACGCAGTGACACATGAACACTCAGGCGCTTTAATGGCCATTGATTTGCAAGGCCACGTGAGTTGAAGCGAGCCCAGCGTAAAATTGTCCACCATTGCTGGATGAGTGAAATATGAACGCATTACTGGAGCAAAATATATTGCTGGATCCATTATTTCACATTTGCTTGCCATTAAAACCATGCAGACAAAATCCTTCCATTTTATTCACTAGTTCATTGAAATTTCTATATATGGAATCTGTAATGGCAATTTCTAAAATGAGAGTATGAAGAAAGATGATTGGCATTGATTTCACTGTCACTCAAGCGTGACCTGTGTTGTGCATGAATGTTTAGCAGTTTGGATGAAAACAGACTTTACTGCTACGTTTTACACAATTTGACTTATTTGTTCTCCAAACTGCAGTTTTCCACAAGTTTTGTTAAGTTTATTACACTACACCGTCTTTCTGTATCCCAGTTTGCTGGAAAGTGCATCAATACCCTTCATGCTGGTGCAGATATCCATCGCATGGCTCACTCGTTTGCTTTCTTTGATAGGTTACTGAGAGACCTGATCCCCACCCTCCTGTTGATTCTCCCCATTAGAGACTTATCCTAGCAGTCTGGTGTTACATTCGGATGATAAAGCCAACAGATTGAAGGTCTGTCGCTGCTGCAGAGACTTAAATCAGCTGAGACAACGTGCAGGAGGCTATTATGAGATTGTGGATGTAGTTTGACCAGAGGATATTGGGCACCTGGTGCTGCTGTAAATGATTGCTGGGGAGTGGGGGATGATTATGGCTCCTTGTGGGACACAGCTTGCTGGAGAAGTGCTTGGAGCAGAACTGCAGCAACACCTGACCATTAATAAGCTCCTGTTGTGTTGACCATGTGGGATGTACAGTACTTTAAATGTGTGTGTTTTTTTGATGTCCCAGAAGGGTATTGGTTGGTCTTTATGGAAACTGTGCTCCCCCAATACTCAACAAGTGATAGATGTGACTCCTGCTGTTTATGTACCGGTATACCTTCAGAAGATAATGATCAACAAGTTACCGGTAGTGCTTTTTCCTTATACGTTATATATAAAAGTTCAAAATGTTAATCAATTCCCTCGATGTTTCTGGAAAGAAAAAAAGTTTTTTCCTTGTGATAATAACTGGTTTACTCCGAGAAGAGAAGTAAGTTGAGATTTCTGCTACTAAAACTCAGTCATTTATCAAATTAAATGCTAGTTTAACTAGAACTTAACTCTTGTTAAGGAGATTCTTTTTTTATTTTTATTTTTTTATTGTGACCATCGATAAATTTCTTCTCTTCCACAGTATCTAAAGTCTTTTCAGGGAAACTAAAGGCCAACTTCTGTCCTCGGACTATAATGGAAACTTCCCCAGCTTGCTGTGCAGTGGTGCACCACATTCAGAGCAGAAGGATGATTCAAAATACTTGTTTCATCCAATAAATGTTCAATTTAAAACTGAGTAAAAGATAAATGGTCAAATCAAAAGATTTGACACAACTAATAGTTAGCATTTTTAAACTTAGACTTTTAACTATTAATTAGTTTAATTTAATTTAACTATTAACTTCATAATTTAACAACTTATGCAAATATTAAAAAATACAAATTATAAGATTACAGTAGTCCCTTGCTACAGCGGTTCGTTTATCGCGAACTCACTCTCGCAGTTTTCAAAATAACATTGGACATGACACAATTGGTTGATTGATGGGTGAGCCGCACGATCGGCATATAATTTTTATTTAAAATAAATTATTTTAAATCATTTAGCCCCTGCTGTACCTTTGTGCAGTCGATACTGCAGGTTCAACTTCCTACTGCAGCTGATCAGCTGCTCTCCATTCAGCGCAGAGAAGTGAGTGTGGCCAAGAGCGATTGCAGGTAGCAAAGAGCAGAGGAGGCAGGGAGCTGAAATCATGACATTCTGTGCTCTTTTAGAGCGTTTTAGTTTAGAAACATTGGGCCTCATGCAAGAACATGTTCGTATTTTTATCCTAAATTTCTCTTACTTTTGTTCGTACGAAGCGTTCGTACGAACATGCCACGTCAGATTCAACAAACTCTTCTATCCTCAGGAAAAGTGTGTAAATGAGCTGCGTAAATATGATGAATTGCACCTGTTCTATCCACCTGCTCGTGCACGCGGAGAGGTCATTTACATAATTCCCACCCCTCAAAACACCATATAAGGCTACGTTTCCTGCCTCAGAGAGCAGGAAGTGTCCGTTCATAAAAATGACAGCGAAAAGTAAAAAGAAGAACTTTACGGGTGCGGAGATTGAAGTTCTGCTCTCAGAGTAAATAACTAACTAACTAAATAAATAAATAAATCTGTAATTTTTAGCAGCGTCAGCTGTGAATCTGCTTTAAAGCCGAGGAATGAAATGTGCTGTAATGTCATGTCTCCCGTGGGTTGTACAGTCACAGAAATAAAAATCGTATTTATCTCTCCAGCCCTGCTCTGGTTTTTCTTTGGTCAAATATTTTTAATTTTAGTGTAAACAACTGTGTTACATTATAGTTTCACTTATTCAGAAGAGCTGTCGCGCACCGCTACCCCCCCCCCCATGCAAGTGTCCGATGTGTTTTTGAACAAAAGCATTTTAAAATGTCTCGAAACTTCAATTAACTTCATATTAATATTGTAGTGCTATACAACAAAATTAATAGCTGCTTTATTTTAATTTAACCAATTTGTGTCGTTGCATTTAATATCCATCCATCCATCCATTTTCTTCCGCTTATCCGGGGTCGGGTCGCATTTAATATTATAATTCTAATTCAAACAGAACAGCCTCTTTTCAACATAATTATAGATTGTGATTTATTTTCAACTCAAAATATCTTCAAACTAATGAAATATAAAGTTATTAGTGAAGAAAATCCGTCTGGATAACAGCAGACTGACTGCTCGTAAAATATACGACAGGTCTGGACCACACGTAAATTTTGTTCGTATCTGAAAAAAATCTTAGGATACGAAAACATTGTTGAATGCCACAAATGCTCCTAAATCACTCGTACGCACAGTTTAAGAACAAATCTGTGCGTACGAACGGTTCTTGCATGAGGCCCATTGTTTAGAATATTGCAAGAGTGTGGGAAGGGTTTAAAACACCTTTATATATATATACATATACATA
>JBBPBX010033080.1:0-13017 GCA_038048925.1 Garcialebias charrua | reverse complement strand
AGAGAGAGAGAGAGAGAGAGAGAGAGAGAGAGAGAGAGAGAGGTTAATCATGAATGTAGTATTCCCTACTACCTTGTGCATGTGCATAGTTTTTTTTTCCAAATTTTTGTATTCTGCTTCATTTTTGATTATTTAATTTTTGCGTTTGTTTTTATTTCTGTATAATTAAAACATGCTAGTGGATGTCTCAAATTTCCCCTGAGATTAATAAAGTATCTGTCTGTCTATCTAAACCTTAATATTTTTGGTGCAAGATATTCAAGTTGGTAGGAGTTACACTGTGTAGGACATGAGTGGTAGGTGTTATTTAGTTGTTTCTTGTCAGAGGCAGCACATTGTGATGGATCCTGGAGAGTGGAGGGAGTATTTTTTTCCACCACCAGGTTCAAAGGTGGAGCCATGGGGTGGCCAGTTTACAGAGATATGTGGTCATGGTCATCTTGGATTTTGAACTATCTTATACTTAGATGTAGTCACACACCAAAATGGAAGTCGATACAGCACTTATATTTCAAATAATCAAGCACAAAACATGCATGGATGGACGGATGATACTGTATTTGCAGTTTCCCGTTTTCGCTCTGCAGTGTTGG
The DNA here is from genome assembly GCA_038048925.1 of Garcialebias charrua. Classification (NCBI taxonomy): domain Eukaryota; kingdom Metazoa; phylum Chordata; class Actinopteri; order Cyprinodontiformes; family Rivulidae; genus Garcialebias; species Garcialebias charrua. The sequence continues at coordinate 12,424 of JBBPBX010033080.1, read as the reverse complement.
ACGAGCTGGCTAATTAACCAGGGGCCTCATGTATCAACCGTGCGCACGCACAAAAACATTGCGCACGTCACTTTCCACGCAAAGTGGCGTATGTATCAAATCTGATATGAACGGGAATATCTGCGCATCCACGTACAAATCCACGGCTGCTCCCCTGCTTGCGTACGCACGTTTCTGTGGTTATATTTCCTTTGGCGACACTTACAGGTTATTCAGAGAAACTGTGTCCATGATATGAAAATAATCATAAATCCCACCAAACACACATGATTAACAATTATTACATCCACATGGACGCAATTAGATGAGTGGATATAAAAGCATGCGCCAAATAGTGGCAACGATATTGACAACAATGAGATGTGATTTCTTTAAATAAGAAGTTAACCAAGCTGTACCAACACGCCTACGTTTAGGTCAGTGTGTAGCGCGGTTGCCTTTAGTTCCAAAGGTCATGAGTTCGAATCTCGCATGGTACAACGTTTCTCTTTTTTTTTTTTCGTTCCAGATTTAAATACACATGAAAACTATTTACAAAACAAGAAATCGTCTGCTTCCTTTCATTTCATGTATTGTTCTATTTCTTGTTGTTTTATTAAATAGTTTTCCTGTGTTCTTTAAATCTGGAATGAAAAAAAAAAACGTTGTACCAAGGGGGAGTCGATCTCACGACCTTTGGGACGAAGGGCGGGCGCGCTCACCACTAACCTATACAGGCATGTTAGAGCAGATGGGTCAACTTCTTGTTTAAAAGTGGATGGTATGTTTTGCGCTAGGCGTGCCGAATAAAACCTTTTTCCGTGCTTCTCTGCCTCACTCAGAAGTGATTCCTGTTCACAGTCCGTGAAGTTCCTCTTTTTTCCACGTTCCGACATGATTTGCAATGGAGCAGAGACGACATTCCTGTCGTGCATGGCATATTTGAATGACTTTGCATATTCATACGGAGGCGTGTCAAAGGCGGAGTCGGCCACTCTCTCATGTGCGCTCAGTTCCACGTTCATCGTGATGTACAAAAGGAATGTGCGTGGATTCAGGTGTACGCAGGGTTTGATAAATCTGGATTTTTTTGTGCGTAGACACTTTTCTGGATTTGTCCGTACGTCACTTTTCAGTAAGAAATCCACGCAAGTCTTTGTACATGAGGCCCCAGGTCTACAGCTGAGGATAGAGTGTGTTGTTAATTTGACCCCTTTTACAACTCTACCAAATATTTAATATGCTGTCTATATTTCATGGGTTTCAAAGAAAACGAAGAGCAGTAATATGCTGATGTAGATTACAAAAGACTACAAGAGGTCATGGTAAAGAGAAGATAAATTAATAATACAAGGGGATTATTTTACTTTTATCTCTTTACTTGAAGTTATCATTTAGAAACACTGCTGCTTCCTATTGTCCTCTTATGTAACACTATCATTCATTCTATCTTTAAAGACTGTGCAGAATCTCTTAAAAGGATCAGGCTACTTAAACAGCAATTAATTAACTTTGGCAATTAAAGTTTGCTGATATCACATTTTAACTTTATAGAAAGCAACTGAAATGATTTTCTTTTTCTATTATCTGATGTAGTGCGGGTCTAGTTGAATCTGTAGGGTTCAAGTTTTATCTGCAGGTTTCTGAGTCTAAGATGGCACCAACGAGCAACAGCTTTTGGTCATTTCCTTAACAAGCTCCAGGAGTATAAAGTAGAGCAGAAGAGCTCCTTTCATGCCAACCAAATTTGTGCTATCAGTTTTCTAGTGTTTGCCTTGATAAAAGAAAGTACTTATCTTGTGTTCTGTTGATATTCATCCTAGAATCTACGGTGGCCAACGGGTGCAAATGCACAGCAAACGGCGAATCACGCAACATGCATGCATGATGCAAACTCAAAAATGCAAACATACAAAATACATGAAAATGCAAAAAACATGCAAACGCAAAAAACAAACACAAAAAAAATAAAATGCAAACACGAACAAAAAACACGCAGGCACAAGAAACATGCAAACAAAAAACAAACACAAAAATATCAAATGCAAACACAATAAAACACAAGCAAACACAAAAATGCAAAGACAAAAAACAAATGCAAACCAAAGAAGCACACATGCAAACACAAAACACATGCAAACACCTGCAAACAAAACACACGCAAACACAAAAAAGCAAAGGCAATATAAAAAAGCACACATTCAATCACAAAAACACATGCAACAGAAAACGCATGCAAACACAAAAAACAATGCAAACAAAAAAGTACACATAAAAACACAAAAACACATGCAAACACAAAAAACATACAAACACAAAAGCACATACAAACACAAAAACACATGAAAACACAAAAAACATACAAACACAAAAACACACACAAACAGAAAAAAACACATGCAAACACAGAAAATTAACATATACGGCAGAAAAACAATGCAAACAGTGAAAGCAGCTGCAAACCTGCTCCATAAAAACGGCAGTGCTCCAGACCACTAGGGGCAGTTGAACAAAGAGGCCTTGATGCAGCTTATCTGTACTTCTGGGTCCATTTTCCTTTGGGAGACCTGTCAAGAAATTTTACGGAATTTCATTCATTCAACCTTTATTTATAGAGGTTAATTTGCAAGACATAGTGCAAGGTAAGGTTAATAAAAACAGTATTTATGTGTTTATTTGCTGTGGTAATGTTATCCATCATTGCAGCAACTTTAGCCACAGTAGCTAAAATATACAATGCGGCTGTCAGTGCTGTAATGTTTAAAGGTTTACTTATTAACGTTAATAAAAACATTATTTACGTGTTAGTTAGCTGTGGTAACTGTATCCCTCATTATCACTTTACTATTCTGTAACTGTGTAAGGACACAGCCTCTGATTGTAAATGAGTCCCCGTGGCTCAACGAGGATAGCCTGTATAAATAAAGGTCGAATGAATGATTGCTAACTAGCAGCAACAGGTAGATAAACTGAAAGTTATGCACCATAACTCATGTTCCCTGAAGGAAGGGAACGAGGTGCAACATACGCTATGGGAATTGCGCCCCAGCGCGATTACCTGAAGGAATACATTCACGCCTTTACGGCAGGGGCGTCAGCGTCGCGCCAGAGGCCACGCCCTCTGGGTACTTGTTAAGAAGCACTAAGTTCTTCTTTAACTTGTTTGTTTTAATTCCTGTGTGGGGTGGTGAACATTTAGTTGGGTGTCAAAGTAACACTGAAATGTTTGTTACCATGTGGGTGTGTCCTCTGTGGCAGCCATCTTGTGTTTCAGCTAAAGAGGAAGCCCGCCTCAAACCCAGCTCTTATATAGGAAGTGAGCTGATGAGAGCAGGAGTTTGATTGGTGGAGAACTGAAAATCAAAGTATTCAATTACAAGCATAATCTGAATAGTAAATTGTTCATTGTTTATTGTTCATTGTTCATCTGCATATTAAATGTTTGCTCAATATTCCATTAACAATAATTGTTGTTTAGATTGTTTGTGATAATTAACTTTGTTGTCTTTTCCATTCTGGAAGGCTGAGATGACTGGCCAATCTGAATTGAAGGCGGGTCTGACTGGGTATATATATAGGAGTGGACTGCTAAGTGGGAGAGAGTCTCTGATTGAAGGCATGCCATGTTGGGAGCTGATGTTGTCTTTGATGCCTGAAAACATTAAACCAGACGTGTTTGTTGCACAGCAAAACCCAATTGATGTCTCCTCTTTTCCACACCACACCTCTCAGTGTAACAGTGGTGTCAGAAGAAGTGGGATTTAGTACGCCTGTGATGTCAAGAAAGCAACAAGTTGTGAGAAGTTGTGTCAAATGAGAGGAGCAGGACGTGGAAAGATTTATATGACAAGGAAACTCCTTGCTGACATGGAAGAAAGAGAGATGGGAGGAGCAATTGGGCCAGATCCACCACCTGAAGGAGCCATGGCCGGTGAAGATAATTATGAACCAGTAGTTCGGCCTAAGCAGACTACAATTGGAGCTGTGAGTAGAGACTTTTCTGAACTTGACATCTTTGATGAAATGAGAGAATTTATGCAACATTCAAGGCGAACAGAAGCAAGACTGTTGGAACAGGTTAACCAGTTGAGCAGATATATACCACAGTTGCAACCTAATATTTATATTGAAGATTATGAGACTGACATTACTAGAACAGCGTTTTTCCCAAGGCGAGAAGATAAGCAACTGCCTCCGCTGTCTGCAGTACCTCAAGGAGCCGTTGCTCAACAAACTGAAGCTCCTTCTCCATTTCAACCACCTGCACAGCCTCGGCTGCCTGTTGCACCAGGTGCTCCAGCACCAAGATTGGAACAGGCCCGTGGAGGTGAACCTAGAATGCCTGACTTCAAGGAAGGTGAGGATCCTGAAAGTTTCTTCGTACGATTTGAACGCATCGCTAGAACATGGAGATGGCCACAAGCTGAATGGGCTGCTAGAGTGGTTACATTGTTGACTGGAAAAGCTCTTGAGGCTTATGCTGGCATGGATGAAGAACAGTCTAACTCTTATGATGCCGTTAAAGCTGCAGTGTTATACAAGTTTAACGTGACAGAGGAGACCTACAGGTACCGGTTTCGAAGCACCAATATACCAGTGGGAGAGAGTGTACGTGAAACCTATAATCGGATAAAGGGACTCTACAAGAGATGGATGCGGCCTGACAGTCGAAGTAAAGAAGAGATTGGGGAAACAATCATCTTGGAGCAGTATCTGCGTGTGCTTCACCCAGATGTTCGCACATGGGTAATGGAGAACAATCCAGAGACAGGGGAGGATGCAGCAAATCTGGCTGAACGTTACCTGGCTGCTCACCGAGAACCTTCAAAGCCAAGGATAGCGGTGGGGAGACAAAGGTTTGTGGAGGTAAAACCTCCACAGGCAACTAATGTTGATAACTTGGACACTAGGGATGGTAAGAAACCTATAAACTCCAATCTAAGGTATAACCTCATTTGTTATTATTGTCAGCAGCCTGGTCACAAAGCTTATTTTTGTCCTTTGAGAAAACCTAAATCGGTAGATGTATGTGTAGTACCTTCCAAAGATCTTGGTCACAAGTTTAATGGTCTGATTTCACAAAAATATGTGGTAGATGTGACAATAAATGGCAAAGCCGTAAAGGCTCTTGCAGAAACTGGTAGCTCACAAACTCTAGTGAAATCTTCTTTGTTAAGCAATGTACTGCCCAACTTCAATAAGCCTGTAAACATTACTTGTGTTCATGGATGTCAGAAAGATTATCCAACAACAGAAGTTACTATTGAAGTGGAAGGCCAAGCTTTTATGTTGACTGTTGGAGTTTTGAATCAGTTGGCATATGATGTTGTTCTGGGGGAAGATTTGCCAATTTTAGACAGTTTAGTTCAACAGAACTCTGTGGCATATTCCTGTGCTGTCATCACGCGTTCTATGAAAAAGGGTTTAGAACCTCTGCCAGAAGCAGATGATGATTTGTATGAAGGTGGAAGTAAAATCAAGAAAACAAAACAACAACGTAGACAGGAGAAAAATAAAAATATTGGTAGGTCAAAATTTTCTGATCTAATCTTGCCTACAACCCCACCTATTGATCTCCAGCAACAAATTCCTAGTAACTTTAAAGAAATTCAAGCAAATGATCCTTCGTTAAAACCTCTCTTTGAGAAAGCATGCCAAGTAGATGGTGGAAAAGAATATACTGTGGAGCTAACTGGGGAACCTTTCATCATAAAGGATAACCTTTTGTATCTGGCAGACATTGAAGAACCCAGACTTGTAGTGCCAAAAGAGTACCGTTCAGTAATCTTGCATTTGGGCCACACTGTTCCATGGTCAGGACACCTAGGACAGGCAAAAACTTATCATCGTATTGCACAACGTTTTTATTGGCCAGGATTGTACAAAGATGTGGTTGATTACTGCAAAACATGTCATGACTGTCAGCTAGTAGCTCCCACCAAAGTTTCCGATCGAGCCCAATTGCAAAACTTACCAATCATGTCTGTACCCTATGAAAGAATAGCCATGGATCTAATAGGTCCTCTGCCTAAAAGTAGTAATGGCCATAGGTACGCATTAGTCATTTGTGATTATGCAACCCGATATCCAGATGTTTATCCATTACGCTCTATGCAGGTTAAACACATTGTCCGGTGTTTAGTAGACCTTTTTTCTAGAGTTGGCATCCCAAAGGAGATTCTTACTGATCAAGGTACTAATTTCATGTCACATTTGATGAAAACTCTTTATGATCAACTTGGTGTTAAAGGTATTCGAACTACTCCATACCACCCAGAAACAGACGGATTGGTGGAACGTTTTAATGGGACATTAAAACAAATGTTGAGAAAGTTTATTGATGATACTGGTAAAGATTGGGATAAATGGTTGCCTTTTCTTTTGTTTGCATACAGAGAAGTACCACAGGCTTCAACTGGTTTTTCTCCTTTCGAGCTCCTGTATGGAAGACAGGTTAGAGGCCCTTTGGACATGCTGAAGGAGAACTGGGTGGCTGGAGTGGCACTGGGATCAGCTGAAGTGGCTTCGCCAGCATCAAACATTGTCTCTTATATTCTGCAGATGAGAGAAAAACTGGAAACATACAGAGAAAAAGTCAAAGACCATATGCAAAAGGCACAGCACAAGCAAAAGGTATGGTACGACAAACATGCCCGTGAAAGGGAGCTCAAGACTGGCACAGCACAAGCAAAAGGTATGGTACGACAAACATGCCCGTGAAAGGGAGCTCAAGACTGGCCAGAAAGTTTTAGTGCTTTTGCCTACTGGACCAACTAAGTTACTAGCTAAATGGCAAGGACCCTATACTGTGGCAAGAAAAACAGGTCCAGTGACGTATGAAATCATCTGTCCAGACAAACGTAAGTCAAAGCAACTGCTCCATGTTAACCTGTTAAAGGAGTATCATGAGAAGAATGTTCCTGAAATGGATGTGAAACAAGTCCTGATGGTACAAGATGTTCAGCCCGAGAACAGTGGTATTTTGGAGGTTGGAGAAGCTGAGATGAGTCCATCCAGAGAAGTGGCTAAATCTGAAGAGGCTCCTGAACATCTGACTGAAGGTCAGTGGCATCAGTTGGGTGAGATTAAACAATCGTTTCCATCTCTGTTTGCAGATGCACCTGGGCGAACTGATGTCATAACACACAAAATAACTTTAAAAGACACAAAACCTGTTCGTCTGAAGCCTTACAGGATTCCAGAAAGAATGATGGAACCATTGAAAAAGGAGGTTCTAACGATGCTGGAAATGGGAGTAATAGAGCCATCAAGGAGTGAGTGGTCGAATCCCATTGTGCTTGTTCCTAAGAAAAACTCGACTCATCTTCGATTTTGTTCAGACCTGAGAAAGCTAAACAGCATTTCCTGTTTTGATTCTTATCCCATGCCCCGCATTGATGAGCTACTGGAAAGATTAGGAAAAGCCAAATACTTCACAACCTTGGATTTGTGTAAAGGTTACTGGCAAGTGCNATACTGGTAAAGATTGGGATAAATGGTTGCCTTTTCTTTTGTTTGCATACAGAGAAGTACCACAGGCTTCAACTGGTTTTTCTCCTTTCGAGCTCCTGTATGGAAGACAGGTTAGAGGCCCTTTGGACATGCTGAAGGAGAACTGGGTGGCTGGAGTGGCACTGGGATCAGCTGAAGTGGCTTCGCCAGCATCAAACATTGTCTCCTACATTCTGCAGATGAGAGAAAAACTGGAAACATACAGAGAAAAAGTCAAAGACCATATGCAAAAGGCACAGCACAAGCAAAAGGTATGGTACGACAAACATGCCCGTGAAAGGGAGCTCAAGACTGGCCAGAAAGTTTTAGTGCTTTTGCCTACTGGACCAACTAAGTTACTAGCTAAATGGCAAGGACCCTATACTGTGGCAAGAAAAACAGGTCCAGTGACGTATGAAATCATCTGTCCAGACAAACGTAAGTCAAAGCAACTGCTCCATGTTAACCTGTTAAAGGAGTATCATGAGAAGAATGTTCCTGAAATGGATGTGAAACAAGTCCTGATGGTACAAGATGTTCAGCCCGAGAACAGTGGTATTTTGGAGGTTGGAGAAGCTGAGATGAGTCCATCCAGAGAAGTGGCTAAATCTGAAGAGGCTCCTGAACATCTGACTGAAGGTCAGTGGCATCAGTTGGGTGAGATTAAACAATCGTTTCCATCTCTGTTTGCAGATGCACCTGGGCGAACTGATGTCATAACACACAAAATAACTTTAAAAGACACAAAACCTGTTCGTCTGAAGCCTTACAGGATTCCAGAAAGAATGATGGAACCATTGAAAAAGGAGGTTCTAACGATGCTGGAAATGGGAGTAATAGAGCCATCAAGGAGTGAGTGGTCGAATCCCATTGTGCTTGTTCCTAAGAAAAACTCGACTCATCTTCGATTTTGTTCAGACCTGAGAAAGCTAAACAGCATTTCCTGTTTTGATTCTTATCCCATGCCCCGCATTGATGAGCTACTGGAAAGATTAGGAAAAGCCAAATACTTCACAACCTTGGATTTGTGTAAAGGTTACTGGCAAGTGCCTTTAGATCCATCTTGTAAAGAGTACACAGCATTCCAAATTCCAGGAATGGGTTTATTTCATTATACTGTTCTACCCTTTGGTCTTCATGGAGCACCAGCTACATTTCAAAGATTGATGGACATTATCCTTAATGATTGCTCAAAGTTTGCTGCTGCCTATCTGGATGATGTTGTGATTTACAGTGAGTCTTGGAAGGATCACCTACAACACCTCAAGGTTGTGATGGCAAAGCTCCAGAAGACTGGTTTGACTCTGAATGTGAACAAGTGCGCCTGGGCCCAGGAAGAAGTGAAGTACCTAGGGTACCTTGTTGGTCATGGGCAAATAAAACCACAAGTTGAAAAGGTGGAAGCTATTCAAACAATCCCTATACCCAGAACAAAGAAACAAGTTAGGTCCTTTTTGGGTTTAGTTGGATGGTATAGAAGATTTATTCCCCATTTCTCAACCTTGGCAGCCCCTCTCACTGAGTTAACAAAGAAATCCACCTCTAAAATTATATGGACGGAGGACTGTGAACATGCCTTCCAATGTTTAAAGAAACAAATATGTCAAGCTCCTGTTTTGCAGAGTCCTAACTTTTCCAAGCCATTTGTTGTACAAGTGGATGCTTCAAATGTTGGCCTTGGAGCAGTATTGGCTCAAGGAGAAGCCGGTGAAGAAAAACCTGTCCTTTTCTTAAGTAAAAAGTTGTTTGACCGGGAGAAAAACTACTCCACAGTGGAAAAAGAAGGACTGGCAATCAAGTGGGCTGTGGGCTCATTAAGGTATTACCTCCTTGGAAGAGAGGTTACTCTTCAAACTGATCACAGACCATTGAAATGGATGCACTCCAAGCAGCATCAGAATGCTCGAATACTACGCTGGTGTCTTGCCCTCCAGCCATACCAGTTCACTGTACAGCATTGTCCAAGTAAGAAAAACCTTATTGCTGACTACCTTTCTCATTTGCCTGAGATGTTTAAACCAGAGGGGGAGGAAGTGAGTAAATGTTAAGAAGCACTAAGTTCTTCTTTAACTTGTTTGTTTTAATTCCTGTGTGGGGTAGTGAACATTTAGTTGGGTGTCAAAGTAACACTGAAATATTTGTTACCATGTGGGTGTGTCCTCTGTGGCAGCCATCTTGTGTTCCAGCTAAAGAGGAAGCCCGCCTCAAACCCAGCTCTTATATAGGAAGTGAGCTGATGAGAGCAGGAGTTTGATTGGTGGAGAACTGAAAATCAAAGTATTCAATTACAAGCATAATCTGAATAGTAAATTGTTCATTGTTTATTGTTCATTGTTCATCTGCATATTAAATGTTTGCTCAATATTCCATTAACAATAATTGTTGTTTAGATTGTTTGTGATAATTAACTTTGTTGTCTTTTCCATTCTGGAAGGCTGAGATGACTGGCCAATCTGAATTGAAGGTGGGTCTGACTGGGTATATATAGGAGTGGACTACTAAGTGGGAGAGAGTCTCTGATTGAAGGCATGCCATGTTGGGAGCTGATGTTGTCTTTGATGCCTGAAAACATTAAACCAGACGTGTTTGTTGCACAGCAAAGCCCAAATGATGTCTCCTCTTTTCAACACCATACCTCTCAGTATAACAGTACTTAAGCCGCTGACACCCATTCATCAATCTCCAAGATGCACTTCACCGAGCTTTCAGCATTGAAAAGGGCCAAGTATGTTGCACCTCGTTCCCTTCCTTCAGGGAACATGAGTTATGGTGCATAACTTTCAGTTCCCTTTCAGTCATGTCTCTCGGTACAACATATGCTATGGGAACGTAATTCATTCACGCCCTTGAAATGCTCAGTAAAATGCATCCCAGTGTGAACGTCCGCCTTTATTCAATAGGCATCTCAAGGTCGCTTTCTACTGTGTGTTAGAAAGGACAGCCTGAGTGACATCACACACAGTAACATCCAAACTGTAATGCTTTTCAAAAGTGTTTAATGAGCTCCAGTTCGCAGTAGCACAAATGTCTGCAACTGGTACACCCTTGAAGAGTGACCATGAGGTGGCCAAGCCCCGAGTAGAGTGAGTGCGCACTCCAGAGGGCACCTGTTGACCTTTGCTACTGTACTTCCTTTTAATGGCTTCAGTCATCCAGTGTGAGAGGTGCTGCTTTGATAGGGCCTTTCCGGTAGCAGGTGCTACAAAGCACACAAACAGTTGATTTGTTTTTGTCCATTCGGCTGTTCTCTGCATGTAAGTGCTTAAAGCTCTCACAGGGCAGAGATCATTCAGCCTTTCCTGTTCATGAGTGAGGACAGGAGCAGGTGGAAAAGAAGAGAGATCAAAGTCCAGACTTCTATGGTTTAGAGTCAAGACCTTGGGGTATATGCGAGATCAGGCCTCAGGGTGACCTTTGACCCATCAGGGGTAAACCTTGTACACATTGGATGTACGGACAAGGCATGGAGGTCACCCACACGTTTCGCCGAGCAAAGAGCCAGAAGAAGAGCGGTCTTATAAGATAATAAGTCTATCTTAATGTCGCTCAATGGCTTGAATGGGGGATCACAGAAAGCACCCAAGACCAGACTAAGATCCCATCCAGGGGTCACGATCCTGCTGGGGGGTCTCTTTCTCAGCACGCCCTTCATAAATCTTATTATGAGAGGATGCGCGCCAGGCATCTTGCTTCCCCAGCCTTCGTGACAGGCAGAAATTGCTGATAGGAACACTTTAATTGTTGAAAAAGAACAACCTTTCTCCAGCAAGTCCTGAAGAAAGGTGAGGAGCTGAGCCAGGTCACATGAATAAGAAATAATATTTCTTTCTGTGCACCAGGCTTCAAAAATACGCCACTTCCGTGCGTAAAGAGACTGAGTTGACCCAGCTCGTGCATTTTGAATGGTATTTACCACATTTTCTGGCAGGCCTGAGGCCACCAGCTTGTCCCTTTCCGCCACCAAACTGAAATTTGCCACAGCTCTCAGCCTAAGTGGCGAGACTGTCCCTTCTGGTGACGTGGAGGGTCCCTGTAGAGGAGCAGTTGGTAGAACCAGCTCTCCCTCCAGGGCCCTAAATCCTGTGGTCCCTTGAAGGTCAACCAGGTTAGGGAGAGGACCTTCCTGCAGATGTACCTCCCTACTGCTCTGATCAAGAGTGTCTGGGGACAGAGGCAATCTGTTGTCATTATTAGACAAAAGCGGGACAGAATGTCTGTTTTTCCTCTTCTTGTTGGGGACATGGATCGGAGGGGTTGCAAGTTTTGTAAACGAGCAGATCTCCTGGCCCCAGCCCATTTCCTGGTTGGGCCTGGTTTACTGGTCTCCGGCCTTAAAGGGGTCCTGGAGCCTGACAAACCACCGGTGGGCTATGTTTCACCCGGTGGGGGTACGTCGTTTAAAAGCAGAACTGAGTCAGCACATTGAGCGTGGTCACGTGCTGCAAGATCACTGCTTGAGCTTTGTGTGTCGCCCACCACAGAGGGGGCAATTTCAGCATGAGAATGTGGAGATGGTCCTTTGTGCCGAGCAGACTTTATGTTGGTTGGTGACAGAGAGCTCAGTCCTCTTCGATTAAAATGAAGAGGAATCTGATTCAGCCCTTGTTTGTTTACACACATTACAGTTTCATCACAACTGCTTTTGTGAACGTGTGAAGCCGGTGTTAGCCTGCGGGCTTCTGCCGTGGTACCCCCGTCTTTTACTGGGAACCGTTGAATAGGTGGCCAGGAAGGTGTGTCGCCAGATTCTGTCGGCGTGTACCTCTGGAACGCAGACTCGTCACGGGTTTGTTTGGTTTATGTATTGTCCGCCCCGTGGTTTACAATGGAGTGGGGATTGGAGAATGTGACCCCCTCACCTGTCTCTGTGAGGAATGTGGGACCTACTTGCAGGGGCCTCTGGACCTGTCTGTTGTAGACAGAACTGAGGCACCCTGCTAGGGTTCATTGATTA
>JBBPBX010033079.1:0-30104 GCA_038048925.1 Garcialebias charrua | reverse complement strand
AAATATACTTGTCTATATTTATATGATCATGTATAAATATAGTTACAATATGCAATACTGATATGCTATTGACGACAAAGTAAACGGTGTGCCGTCTGTTCTCTTCACAGTGTTGCGCCCTTCACACACCGGCCTGTAGATATGTAATGTACACCATTTGCTGTTTCAATGCGTGAATGTGCATTATAGCTATAGATACTTGATGATTGTTGGTGATTGAATACAAGTTTTTTGTCCAGTTCTGGCACATATATATATTAGCGCATTAAAATAAAAAACTGTGCATTTGTTAAGAGGAAGTCCACTCTCAAGAGGATGTAGATGTAAAACTAAGACAAATGAAAGTAAATTAACGATAAATATTCTGCAAGGCTTGTAAACTGATTGTTGAGCTTGTCTTGCACTGCTTTTTCATTGGCAGTGAACATAGACAAAAAAAGCAGACATTTTAGCACAACGTAGACATTTATAAACTCTGTCTTAGTGACGTTACAAAGCAGAATTTAACGTTCTCTTTTAGTCAGTTGTATGTGACATGCAGCCAAAAGAGGATGCTCAGCTTCAGTAGTTAAAAAATAAAAACATCAAGGTGCCTAATCCTGGTAATGTCCACAGTGACCGCTTCTCTGTGACTTATGTGTTTAATGATGAGCTTTTTTTTTTCTTTTTCTGATGGGCCACAAGAATCTTAGATTTTTGCACTTTGGACGATTGTCAATTTGAGCTGGACTGCTTTTAGCTGGAGGAAAAAAAAGTTAATAATAAAGGGATAGTCTCATCTTTTTTCAAGTCAAGTTCTGTCAAATACAGTAGTTATCAACAGCTTGTACCTTATCAGTTGTGACACCAGTCGCAGAGCAGAGGATGGAGGAAACAGCAGATCTACGCTAGACTAAGCTAACAGCTAGTTTTGTTTTTCATCCATTTTAAAACTTATAAAATGACTCTTTCCCGAAAACGATCTATCATTGAGAAGGAAGTGTACAGTGTACAGGTAGTCCCCGACTTACAAGCGAGTTCCGTTTATGCGAGGTGCTCGTAACACGAAATCTCGTATGTCGGAACATGGAACACGTGTCGCTCGTAAGTCCGGATTTTCGGTCGTAAGTTGGAAAATTTATGCTAGCGCTACTACGAACACTCGTTTTTCAACACAAACGTGCATACTGGTTCATAAACATGCTCAGAAACTTGTTTACAAACTGTTAGCTAACACACTTTCATTTAAAAACACATACCAGTGCTGTATTTTCTGTATGTTCTGTACAACTTTACTGTTCGTTAATCAACTCCAGTGGTGGGCAGCGCTAGTCCAAAAATTAGCTCCGTAATTTCAAAAGCGCTTATGTCTTAGGAAAACTAGCGGAAGCTAATTTTAAAGCACAAAATCAATTCAACACTTGGTAGCCAGCAATAAGGTATGCAATATTTGCACTACACTGCCAGCTAGCGGTGCATGAACTGTTATACACCTTCATCCTACCTATAACCGCGAATCGCTGGGGATGTCATTTCCTAAAATAGACCTTTCGCTCATGGTCTAAAAATTAAAAAGTTGTTGAATGTGTTGAGGATTGCTATTTCGGCTGCTTCTTTGTCTTTTTCTTTTGTTTATTGTAGATTTTTCATTAAAAATGCATCGATAAAGTAATTTTAAAACTGTTTACTGGAAAACTGAAGCGCTGCAATGCATTATGGGCACATGACGAAAGCAAAGCACGGAGAACATTAACCATTGCCTTCCTGCTACGTAAGCAGACACAGCAGCACTGTGGGAAATGTCTGTAAAATCAGAACCATGACTGAAAGCAACAGGAAGAATGGACATATACCTTCTTTCAATGATTGCTGTTCGTTGGGAGGGGAGCTGTAGAATGGATCACGTGTATTGTGATTCATAACAGTTAAGACTTTCCACTGTTCAAGATAATGTGTCCTGATAGATGATTAATTATTAGCGGTACTGCATTTTAAATAGAAAGAACGCAAATCTGCTTATGAATTGTAAAAATTAGTAAATCTGCTGAAGCGCAAACAAATTGTTTAGATATGCAATTAGTGGATTTGCGCTTTAGCGGGCTGGTGCCCACCACTGGTCAGCTCGTAAGTCCAGAACCTCCTATGTCGATGCGCTTGTAAGTCGGGGACTACCTGTAAACCTTTGTATGTTGCTGTTTTCTCAACTGAAGTTCAAGTTTATTGTCGTTTCCACCACATGTGGTACATGACGTGGAACGAAATCATGTACAGTATACAGAGTCCCAGTCACACCCAAAAATAGCAAAATATAAATAATAATAATGTGTTTGTCTGTCATCTGTGTATGTTTCCCATACACAGACGAAATTCGTCTCTGCATTTAACCCAACCACCACCAGGTGGTGCAGTGAGCAGCCAGAAAGCGCTCGGGGAGCTGGAGAAATAGGTGTGCACTCATAGACACCCCAAGGTGTGTAGTGGCCGGGACGCGAACCCGCGTCCTTCGGGTCCCAAGTCAAAAGCCCTGCCACTAGACCATCTTGGCTCCTTAAGTACAAGAAAGAAACAGTACATAAGGATTTAAGATATATGCAAAACACTAATCATGTAAAACAATACGGTGCGTTAAACAGCAGCCCGAACATGAGTCTGTGTGAGCAGATGGGTACGAATGAATACAGATAAGATAACAATGTGTGCCTGTGCATTTGATGTTTCATAATAAATAACAATTTGTTCGCACAGTTATGACATTTATGGAACAAAGTTATTTTGTAAAACTGAAAAATGATTTTAAAAAGCGGGCCTTTATTTTGCTAGCAATTTACTTCTACCCTCCTCTGCATACTCTGTGCTTTGTCATGGCTGAAAAGATACTAACGACCGATGACTATTGACCGAAATGACTAGACTGTCTCTTTAAGAGAGGAGTCCCCCTCTAATCAGAGGCTAAAGAGGTTTCATTTGTGCAACCTGGTTTCCTTATCAGTGACAGGTCTTGCATCGCCACATGGCTCCTTTGGGACCTGACAGCACCCACCTCCCCTTCATGTACTTGAGCCACGCGGTCCTGGCATCTCTGAGTGTGTAGGAAACAAGCTTGACAGAAACCTTCCAGATCCCTGGCTGTTTCTAAATTAGCCCTTATTCCTCTCTGCTCTGTTGTTTTACCCTTTTGGAGCCACAGGCAGGCACAGTGAGGGCCCAGGAATTGTGTTAAGTCTGCACACAGGGGCCCTGGCGTTGTTATTTCTAAATGTTACATTTACTGAGACCACCAGAGGATTCCTCTGGGCCGCTGCCAGGAAGAAGGCAAACACAGGGAGGCAGAGAGGAAGAAAGCACACGGTTTTAACTTCTCCTCTTATTACTCTTCTTCTCTTGACCATTTCAGGGCAGTCACATGACTGAAGCTGCAGAAGAAGCACAGCGTGCGTTACGCCTCATGCTGTGGAGGGCGCCGTGCAAAAAGCTAATAAAATTCACCTTTTGTGGCTCAGTTCAGAGTTTTTCTTTTTTTTTCCTGACACACTTAAAGTTGATTTTATTTTATCTGCTCCCAAGTATTTAAAGACTATTATAAGCAAGTTGTTTTTGTTTTTTTATTTTTGTTGTTGTGGAAGTTGGGATTGCTGTGAAATCCCAACAGAAGACATAAGCTAATCTTATTGAGAATGTACTGTAAAGTGTTTAAAGTGACAATCTGTTAAGCTCTCCGTCATTGGGTTCAATGTTTTTATTGTTTGTTTTGTTTTGTTTTGTAATAATCTAGTGGCTTGAGTGGCTTTATGGATGTGTTCAGAGGAAAATAAAACTAACCATGTTCCTGTAGTGTTCAGTCATTTTTCTACTCTGTGCAGCACAAGAACTCTGTTTTCACTCAAAACTACCAACTCATTTTGTACCTCACATGTATGACATGGAACATATGATTCTACTGGACTCCTTGTAAAAAAAAGTGTTTTGTGTCCACATATTTAGTTCCATTCAAGATATAATTCTATATAACTGTGAAAAAAATCAAATAAAGTGATAGTTGCAATGTTTTGAAGTGGGGTCCTGTGAAAATGTGTTAAAAGTTAATATATTATCTATTCTAGTCAATATTTTTGAAAGATTTACTCTTTGACATTTTCTTTCTGACCAGACTGATGAGCTAACCGCTAGTTTGAATAAGAACAAAGGGAATTGCTACCTTTTGAAAACATTTCCGGTCTAGAAAAATGTGTGAACCCTTTTACATTTACTGTACATCACTGTCAGTTTTCACTACACCACAATTTACATAAAATTCTGTTATGTACAAAACCAAATAGTGGCAGCAGCAGCTAGCTGTAGCACATCCATATACCATATTTTTCAGACTATAAGGCACACTTAGTTAAAATCCTTTAATTTTCTCTAATCAACAGTGAGCCTTATAATCAGGTGCGTCTTATGTTTTAACTCTGGTTGTGCTTATTGACCTCGAACGGATTTTATATACTGTAGTTATTGTGAATGAGTTGAATAAATTTTGACTTATGTGACTGTTTTGTTTTGCTTAATGCGCCTTATGCGCCTAATGCATGAAAACAGACCCGTTCATTGACATTGTGCCTTATAATCCGGTGCGCCTTGTAGTCTGAACAATACGGTAAATGTCAATATTTCTGCTGAAGTAAATATCAGCTCCTCCGAAAGCAGAAGGGCAATAAAAGTTTGCGTTTTGACTGCAGCGATAAAACTAATAGAGCAGAGTTTGCACTAACTGTAGGGAGATCTTTGATATCAAAGCAGTTTTACGAAAGCTGCAAACCTCTTTGTCATCAGACTATAGCCTTTAGCTCAGGACTATTCAACTACCGTATTTTCTGTTGTATAGGTCACACCGTTGTATAGGTCGCAGTGTCCAATATTTATCAATAAATTGGAAAAATCCTATAAATAGGTCGCACCTACGTCACCGCCGACGTAACGCGTCATCCACCGCTGACGCGCCGCGTGACCGCTGAGTCAACCCGGCAATATGGACCGAGTGTTTAGCTCTGCTGCTAATGTCTGCCAGAAGCTAACAAAGCTAAACACGAGAGGAGTCCGTCTCTCAGAACACGAATAAAAAAATCGAATTTTAGGTCAAATGTTTTCTCGAGACCATAGTAACGTACATTAAAGCTCCTATAATTACACTCTGTAAGCAGAAAAAATATACACCGAGTGGTTTTGAAGCTATTTATAACATATACAGAAGCTAACACTAGAAGCTAAATGCTACAAAAAGATCGTATTTTTATTTTTTTTATCTCAAACATCTAATAAAGGTACTCACTTGTAAACGTCCACACTGTGATTCCATTCCATTCTGTAAGTTTCAGAAAAATCGCTGAGTGGTTCTTGACTTATCTTGCTGACAAACAGCAAACAAACAGAGCTAACATAAGCTACATCCAGACCAGGAGGCCGACAGAATCAGTCCGAGCAGAGGAGCTTTTTTCGGGCACATGAGCTGGAAACGGTCTACTTCTTCTTCTTGGGTCGGTGTACTCCTCTGGAAGTGGTACTGCACTGCGCCCCTAGCGGCCGAAAGCGGTACTGCACCATTTTCTGCCAAAGTGAAAAAGGGTCAAATAACTCAGCCAAAAATTGGTCTAAAAATATGGGGAAAAAATCCATGAATAGGTCGCACTGGTGTATAGGTCGCAGGCCTTGAAAAAACCATAAAAAGGTGTGACCTATACACCAAAAAATACGGTAATTGCACAGGCAGCCGCAGTCACTGAAAACCAAGAGTTTAGGGGTTGGACATCCAGCGGTTATTATCATTATGGTTTAAATTGTAGTTTTATTTAAAATGAACACATTGCCGGACCGAACTGAATTAATCCGTGGGCCTGATTTGGCCCTCGGGCCACCAGTTGAATTGCCCCGCTTTAGCTAGTCGATCGAGTCTAAATTAAACTTTATTTCTTCAGACTGATCTCAAACATAGAGCTGTCTACATCAGGTAAGATATTAAATTGTTCATAAGTTCCCCACATAAACACACTAGCTTTGAATGATCCCTTCATGAAGGGAAACTTTCCACCAGCAGCGTGGCAGAGAAGGCCCCGATGTCTCAGGTGTTCACACGAGTTAACAGACACCACATTCTCAGTTGACCTGCTGCCTTCTTCCCTGACAGTGAAATACAGGCTGTGTTTAAAGCTTCAAGGACTGGAAATATCCTCCCATTTGGGAGGCCTAAACATTTACGTCAGCTGCTCTGGATTGTGTGCAATGCAGGAGGTGGGTTTTGGGTGTCAGTTTTTATGAGTTGTCCCAACAGTGTACATTGCTTCACCAAACATTTAGACAGCATTCTAATTTAAAAGGTGGCCTTCCTGCTCTTTTTTTTTTTTACATGATCAAAGTTTTTCTCGAGTTCTTTAACAATTACAGATTGATGGGGAATTTATGGGGTGTTTAAGCACAGTTCTCCCTGTATTTTTCCCCCACTTTCTCTGTAATTTGACAGGGAAGAAGTGAGGGCACATATCTCATAACATGCCACACTGCTTCTGTAACAGCAGCCTCCCTGCAGCTCAGTAGAGTTTCATGGCGTTTTATCAGTCCAGCAAAACGTCCCTGAGGGTGCAGTGAGTCCAAACAGCCACTAGGTGGCGGCAAATGATTTTAAATGAGTACAAGCACATACTGGAAGCAAGTGTTTGAGTTCTAGCAAAGGTGAGCTGAGTTACAATCCTAAACAACAATTTCTAAAAGAGACCCCCCCCAAAAAAAGGGTTAGGTTGGTCCAGATTTTAATGTGAAGTGTGATTTTGTTCACACCACAAACAAAACCTAAATGTGACACTGTAGCAAGCTTAAAGTTCAAGTCTGTATTCATTATACTAAGAAAGAAAAAAATAATCACTGAGCTGGGAACTCATGAAGACTGAAATTCAAGTTTAGTTCAGATAAAGTTAAAAAAGTACTTTTTTTTTTAAACTGGTTAAACAGTCTCTGTGATCAGGACTCATCAATGGCATGAATGTATTTATGTACCAGGGCTTTTATTGGTATTTTTAATCTGTTGTTTTTCCAAGTGTAGAATGATTACACAGCATCAAACTTTAATGATGTGTAAAAACAAAAATAGGATGTGCAAGTTTGAATTTATTGTTGAAATAAAACATACATTCAAGCTTAGACATGCACACATTTGCCTTTTCATGGTTCTGCTGAAGGCTCTGTTTTAACTTTACATGGCCTGTTTACTTCTTAGTGATCACGACTGAAATAAAAGCAACACGTTTGTTTTTGCTCCCATTTTTCATGAGCTGAACTCAAAGATGTAAAACTTTTTCTATGTACACAAAAGGCCTTTCTCTTTCAAATACAGTCTAAAAATGTGCAAATCTTTGTTAGTGAGCGCTTCTCCTTTGCCGAGATACTCCATCCAGCTCACAGGTGTGGTGTATCAAGATGCTGATTGGACAGCATGATTATTGCACAGGTGTGCCTTAGGCTGACTAAGGCCACTCTAAAATGTGCAGTTTACTTTTACTGTATTAGCGGGGTCCTGGGGGTGTGTGTCAGAAAACAAGTCAGTGCCTGGTGTGACCACCATTTGCATCATCAAAGCTCCTTTCCATAGAGCTGATCAGGTTGTTGATTGTGGCTATGAATGTTGGTCCACTTCTCTTCAATGGCTGTGCAAAGTTGCTGAATATGGTCGAGAACTGGAACGCTGTCGTACACACCGATCCAGAGCATCCCAAACATGCTCAATGGGTGGCATGTTCAGTGAGTATGTTGGCCTTGCAAGAACTGGAACTTTTTCAGCTTCCAGGAATTGTGTAAAGATCCTTGCAACATGGGGCCATGCATTATCATGCAGCAAGCTGAGGTGATGGTCGTGGATGAATGGCACAAGAACAGGCCTCGGGATCTTGCCACAGTGCATTCAAAATGCCATAAAAATACACCTGTGTTTGTTGTCCGTAGCATATGCTTGCCCTTTCCTATAACCTCACCACTACCATGGAACCACTCATTCCACTACATTGCCATCAGCAAGCGCACACAACACCATAAACACAGTCTGCAATCTGCCCTGTACAGTGAAAACCAAGATTCACCCATGAAAAGAACGCCTCTCCAACATGCCATCTGCAATCGAATGTGAACATTTACCCACTCAAGTTGATTACGTCGACCATCTGCAATCAGGCAGAGGCTCCGATGTGGACGGCGAGCATGCAGATGAGCTTACCTGAGAATGTTTCTGACAGTTTGTGTAGAAATTCTTTGGATATGCAAACAGATTGTTGTAGCAGCTGTCTGGGTGGCTGCTCTCAGAAAATCTTGGTGTTAAAGATACTGGATGTGAAGGTCCTGGGCTGGTGTGGTTACACACGATCTGCAGTTGTTAGGCCAGTCGGATGTACAGTAGTCCCTCGTTTATCACAGGGGGTTTTGTTCTCAAGCCCCTCCCCCCACGCATGTGCGCGATAAGTGGAAAACTGCGAACTAGGAATAGTAGTAAGTAGTACTTTGTAGTTTATTTTAATATACCGTATTCTCCGACCTATAAGTCGCACCTTTTTGCATACATTTCTAAGCCCTGCGACTTATAGGCCGGTGCGACTTATACGTGGATTTTTCTTTTGTTCACTTTGGTTAAAAAAAAAAGCTCACTTAATTTAACGGTTTTTAACCGTCAAAGTGCATTTATCAAGAAAAGTTAAACTGAGACACACTTTTACTGTAATGTCAGCTAACAAGAATATAATTTTTATGTGTTTATCTTTAAAGATCAAAGAGATGCAGGTCTGTTTGCTGCACTGCAGGTCTGTTGTTGCTGCGCGTGCTCGTTTTGTGCCGTGAGGTGCGACTTATACGTGGATTTTTCCACTTCATTGGACATAATTGGACTGGTGCGACTTATAGGCCGGTGCGACTTATAGGCCAGAGAATACGGTATATATTCTAAACAATGTTTCTAAACGCTCTAAAAGGCTCAGAATGTCATGATCTCGGCTGCTCTCTGCCACGTGCTAGCACTCTTGGCCACGCCCACTTCTCCGCTACAGCGCGGAGATCATGACACACTGCAGGAGGGAGCTTCTCCCTGCACCTATGGACTGCACACAGATGCAGCAGGTACTATATAATAGTAAACAATTTATTTTAAATAAAAAATCCATGCAGATTGTGTGGCTCATCTGTCACCCAGCCAGATGTGTGTCATGCCCAATCTTACTTTGAGAAACTGCGAAAAAGCGAGTTTGCGAAAGTCGAACCACAAAATAGCGAGTGACAATTCCCTGAAACACCTTTGGAGACACCTTATGGTAGAGAATTAACATTAATTTCAGGGGCAACAGCTTTGGTGGGAGTTCTTGCAGTCAGAATGTCAATTACACGCTCCCTAAAAAACTTGCAACATCTGTGGCATTATGATAAAACTGCACATTTTACAGTGGCCTTTTATTGTGGTCAGCCTAATGCACACTTGTGCAATAATGAAGCTGTCTAATCTGCATCTTGATATGCCACAACTGTGAGGTGGATGGATTATCTAAGCAAAGGAGACGTGCTCATTAAAAGAAATTTACACAAATTTGTGAACAATAACTTGGAGATAAAAGGCCTTTTGTGTGCATGGACAAAGTCTTTGATCTTTGAGTTCAGCTCAAGAAAAATGGGAGCAAAAACAAAAGTCCTGTATTTAAATTTTTGTTCAGTTTTGTTTTTCTGTTGCAGGATAAAAGAATATTTGTTTGACGGAACTCATTGGATTGGTCAGTATTCATTTGTCGCCCTCAGATGAAAGGATATTAGTAAGAATGCTCAGGAACAACCACCACTCAAGCCCACTATGAACTAGAAACTGATGGAACCCAAGTGTTCCATGTTCCATGGACAGAACGGGTGCAGACACGAATGGAAGTCCATCAAACTTGGATTTCCCTGGCTGGCTAAACACAATCCCATCATAAATTGGACTGATAAAAGGATAGAAAGATGTAGCCAATTTTGTTTACCGCCTCACTCGGAAAGCCCTCTGCATGGCAGGTGATCCCACACACCCACTACACAGCTGCTTCAGACTGCTGCCATCAGGGAGGAGACTGAGGAGTCTCCAGGCTCGAACCAGCAGACTGAGAGACAGCTCTGTTCATCAGGCAGTCAGGATGCTAAACACTCTGCCTGCTCTGCCTCCCCTCCCATTTGAACTGCCTTAACACAAAAAACTTTCTCACACATTACCACTCAACACAAAGATTTTAACACTGGACTCTGTGTCATCAAACGGGTTATTCACTAAACTCTCGGTCATGTGCTCATTCAGTTTGCACTACTTCTCATATTTGCACTAATGTTTGTATTACATTA
Source organism: Garcialebias charrua (assembly GCA_038048925.1). Lineage (NCBI taxonomy): Eukaryota > Metazoa > Chordata > Actinopteri > Cyprinodontiformes > Rivulidae > Garcialebias > Garcialebias charrua. The sequence goes on along the minus strand of JBBPBX010033079.1, from coordinate 19,766 downwards.
CTGCCTATAGTCATACTACTGTTTACATTCACTGTTTACATTTATTAATACTGTTTACATTTATTACTACTGTTTACATTTATTACTACTGTTTACATTTACACTACTTTTATATCTACACTACTGCTGATACATATACAGTATTCTCTGACCAGCCTTATTTAAGGATGCCCAATGTGCCTTACTGCATATGCCACTTTTGCCTCTATACCAACATCAACTACCTCATACATATACTGTGTACATTAACTCATATGCTGCTTTGCCACTCTTTGCAAATGTCAATGCTAGAACCTTCAGTTTATTTTATAGATATACTTTTTATACTACTATGCAAAAACTCAGGACAGTATTACACTTTTATTATTTCATTTTATGCTTATGTTCATTAAATGTTTAGTGTTTTAGTGTTGGTGTAAATTTTCATACTTTTATACTACTATGCAAAAACTCAGGACAGTGTTACACTTTTACTATTTTATGCTTATGTTTATTAAATGTTTAGTGTTTAAATGGTTACTGTTGCACCGAGGGACTGAGAGAAACGCAATTTCAATCCTGTGTATGTCCTGTACATATTGCAGTTCTGACAATAAAGTTGACTTTGACTTTTGACTTTTTTGTTTATGATTTGCAGTACTGTATCGGGTTCTCCTCCCAAGACATATGAAGAGCCAGATCTTTTCACTGTACCTTCATGTATCACAACCAGTCTGAAGTTTTGAGAAAACACAAGGTTCTGTGACTTCCACCACATCAACCCTATAATAGCAATATACCTTCTACCTGGTGCACCTTTACCCTCTAGTAGGCTTTACAAGTTGTCAGAGGAACTACGAGGCAGTATATTGAGGACTCTTATCTTCAGGCATTATCCACCCATCCACATCTCCTGTTCGTTCAGGTTTATTTGTCATGGAGGAAAAAGATAAGGCCCTAAGACCCTTAGATTGATTATCGGAGACTTAATCAAATCACAGTTAAGAAAGAGTACTCATTCCCATTGATTGGCTCGATGTGTGAGCAGTTACACTCAGCTAAAATCTTCACATTAGATTTAAGAAACACGTTTGATCAGACCAACAATTTTCAGTCAGGTCATCTGGACAGTTTTGTTTTGTGCTGAAACGTTTCACCTTTCATCCAGAAGACTTCTTCAGTCAAGGAAACACACAATGCAAAACTGACTCTTCACCAACAGCTTACTCCAAAGTGGAACAAACCAGTTATGTTGGTGTTAAGATGGTCTCTTTGGCACGCCCCCTCCTCTGGTGCTGGCCCTTTCCCTCGTCGACAGTCATGTCAAACTGGTTCAAAACCAACAAAGCCCATGCTCAATACTGTAATCCAGGTATAAGTTATCTTTGAGAGGGGATACTGTTAGGGTTCCAGTATTTTTTTTAAACACTAACCACCTTCTGGAGGTCCTGTGAGTGGGTGGTGGAGCCTCACAACTGTCTCCTATGTTGATTAATACCTTCAATATTTCAAGCTTAGTTGGCCCATGAGTCAATGTTAGACCATTGACTGCCACATGGAAAATCTACTGACAACACTTTGATGTGAGTTTTCCTTGACTTACTGTTATACTCTGAACGTATCCTGTATTCTTGCAGTATTCTTCTTCTTCTTTTGGCTTTTCCCTCTTCAGGGGTCGCTACAGCAAGGTATACTCCTCCATCTCATCCTGCCCTCTGCATCCTCTGTCCTCACTCCAATTAGCTCCATGTCTTCTCTAACTGCATCCAAATATTTCTCCTCTTTGGCCTTCCTCTGTGTCTTTTTCCTGGCAGCTGCATTTCTAACATCCTTCTACCAATATACCCACTGTCCCTCCTCTGGACATGTCCAAACCATCTCAGTCTGGCCTCCCTAACTTTATCTCCCAGTTGTTCAACATGTGCTGTACCTCTGATTATCTCATTCCTGATCTTATCCATCCTTGTCACTCCTAAGGAGAACCTCAGCATCTTCATTTCTGCCACTTCCAGTTCTTTCTCCTGTCTTTTTGTCAATGACACTGTCTCCAGTCCAGACCATACAACATAGTTGGTCTCACCACTGTCTTGTGTCCTTGCAGTATACTCATAGTTGTTCTCTAGACTTGAATATTTTCCTCACCTGAGTTCCTCTCTGGTGAATTCATTCTCCAAACTCTGCAAGAGTCACAGAAAAGGTGATTCTATCCACCTTTTTCCTGGGGGCTCTACTGTATACAGTAATTGATTATGGGTACATCCTGTCAGACACATGAAGCAGCAGTAAGCATTGGATAAAGAGCACAGACCACGGTTTATTTTTTTTAATAATTTGAATTCACTTTAGCAGATAAAACGCTATTTTTATTTAGTTCACATTTATTTAACAACTGTAAAGTTTAATAAAATATCCTCGCTGAGTTCAGGTACCTGTTGTGCTGTTCGCGGCTGCACGAACAGCCAGACCAAATTAAATCAGTGGCTACAAAAGTGTTTGAACACGGACCCAAAACAAAACAAAAAAACAAAGTGTTCCTGTAAAAAGCGGTATAGTTTCCATCACCTACCTACAGATGAGGAATTAAGAAGAATGTGGCAGAAAAATCTGAACTTGGAGAGACCGCCCAAAATTTTGTATGTGTGCTCATTTCACATTGTTGACAAATGACCGCCACAGGAAAATCTGCATCCTACTTTGTGTCTGACTACAATAAACCACCGGAGAAGAGACGTCAGACCTTCAGAAGGATTGACAACAGTGTGACGAGAATATCAGGTATGCAACAAAGTTCAGTCAGGTCCTCTGAACGGTTTCTTTTTTCTTTTTTTTTACATTTAGTCCTTCATCTGAAAGACTTTGTCAGTCCGAGGAGCCACACCATCTCAGTCCCACAAGCAGCACACTCACATAGTGGGCCAACCAGTTTGACGGTGATGAGATGGTTTGTGGAGTCCGCCCTCTCCCCCATCGACTCGTCAGGCAGCCATGGCCAAAGTGGTTAAAAACATCCAAGTTCATGCTCAATAATCCAGGTTAAAAAAATCCAGCTATGAAACCGTCCAGAGGAATTGACTTAACTTTGTTGGATTTTTTTTACCTGGATTATTGAGCATGAAATGAGATCATCAGAGGTACAGCACATGTTGAACAACTGGGAGATAAAGTTAGGGAGGCCAGACTGAGATGGTTTGGACATGTCCAGAGGAGGGACAGTGGGTATATTGGTAGAAGGATGTTAGAAATGCAGCTGCCAGGAAAAAGACACAGAGGAAGGCCAAAGAGGAGATATATGGATGCAGTTAGAGAGGACATGAAGGTAGTTGGAGTGAGGACAGAGGATGCAGAGGACAGAGTGAGGTGGAGGAGGATGACTCGCTGTGGCGACCCCTGAAAAGGGAAAAGCCGAAAGAAGAAGAAGAAGATTGAATTGCATGAATTTATGGTTTCAAGTTTATGAAGGGCACAGCATTATAGTATTTGTTCATCTTCTGTATTGCAATTTTCTCAGCAATTTCTAAAAAAGTTAAGTCAGATCTTCTGGACGGGTTCAAAAGAATGAATGAAAACGAATCTTTGGGATGGACCAGTCTTTTGTCTTAATTCATTTTGTGGTTTAAAAGCCACTGGGACGTGGATTTTTAAACACCAAAACCAAGTTAAATGTGTCTAGATCCAGTCACCTGGCACAAACAGAGTAATATAATTGTGCGCTCTGCTGAGAAGGTAATCGGCTGTAGTCTCCCATCTCTCCATGACCTGTACGTCTCCAGGACTGTGAGGCGAGCAGGTCGGATCACAGCTGACCCTTCTCACCCTGCATACGGTCTGTTCGAACCACTCCCCTCAGGCAGGAGGCTTCGGTCAATTGGGACCAGAACCTCCCGCCATAAAAACAGTTTCTTCCCCTCTGCTGTCAGACTCTTGAACACTCATAACCATGCTACCTCATAACTTGCCTTGGTCGCTGTATTTTGTATTTTGATTGGGAATCACTGTATCACTGTATTTTGATTGCACCACTCTAATTGTGCTGTTTCTTAGTAGGTTTTGTTCACTGAATATTGTATTGATTGTATTGATGTTTTATGGTTTATGTTTTTTATGTTTTATGTTTCTATATTTTATGCACCGTTATGCCGAAGCAAATTCCTAGTCTGTGAATCCTGTTCATTGACAATGGCGATAATAATAATAAACAGAATCTGAATCTGAATCTGAATAGTGTGTATGTTGTTCAGTTTAATGAGAGCGGTGATCAGTCTTACATCGGAGAAACTAAACAGCCACTGGCCAAAAGGATGGCCCAGCACAGAAGATCAACATCATCAGGTCAGGACTCTGCAGTCTACACTCATCTCCAGGCCAGCGGTCACTCTTTCAGGGATGAAGATGTTCACATCCTTGATAGAGAGGAACGATGGTTTGAGAGAGGAGTAAAGGAGGCCATCTTTGTGAAAAGAAACCGTCCATCATTAAACAGAGGTGGAGGCCTCCGGGTTCAACTGTCCCCCTCTTAAGCCTGGTTTATACTTCTTGTCGCACGTCTTTTACCCCCCGTTGAGTGCCCAGCGATGACGTAATTGCGTGTGTGTCACCGACCGCATTTGAGTGTTTATACTTTGAAAAGACTGGGGGATACATTATAGTGATCCCTCCCTCTTCCCTCCCACTGCATACGTCATGCGCACTCCCACCGGACCGCCTCGGCGATTTTCTCTTCAAAATTATCCATGTCAAAGCAAAAACAAAAACCGGCTTTTGGAAAGCCGTTTTCGCACTGCACAGCCCTCCCCTGAATGAAATTCAGTTCGCGCTGAAAGGCGGAAATGCTCTGATGGGTGCGCGCTTCGTGTTATTTATAAGCTGATTTGTAATCAGTTGTTAACAAAAACTTAACTCAGAAACACTAATATATATACAGTATTCAGCTAACACATATATATTTTTGGCGTTTCTGTAGTTATATTTTAATGAAATTCAGCTCGCGCTGAAAGGCGCAAACAAAAAACGCCTACAAACTTTGAACCAATCACACGCTGCGAGCCGCATCGTCCGCGTCTCGCAGTTCTGACTGGGGCCACGTACAAGACAGCTGTCACCGGGGGATCGCAGCAGGAGTGCAGACGGAAGTTGCACAACCTTTTTTTCACTCAACGGGGGGTAAAAGACGTGCGACAAGAAGTATAAACCAGGCATTACAATGCTGTTATTGCTAGTATCACTCAGCCCCTTGGGAATAGCAAGCAACCATCAGGGCACTAGTGATCAGTTGTTAGGCTGATGGACCTCCTTTTACATGTGAACAACTATAGTTTTGGCTGTCAGCAGCAAACTGGTTGATCCACTGCAGGTGCTATTTATAAGACTGAGCTGAATACAGCACTTCAGACTGAAGAAGTCTTTCAGACGAAAGACGAAACATTTCTACATTTCTTTTATTTTTGAACCCGTCCAGAGGACCAGACTTAACTTTTTTTTTAGATTTTTCCACCTAGATTACAGTATTGAGCATGCATCAGGATATTTCTCAGCAATTAACCCAACCTCGGTGATGCAGGACGGCTTTGGCTGAGCTCTTTGTCTTCTTTTAATAAAATGAGACTGATCTTATTACTGTGTAGATACTAACACGCCTCAGAGCTTTTCAAGTTATCACGTCACTGTCGGATGCAACTCATTCAGTAAAGTTACTTTTTAAATATCCTATCTGTGGCCAGTTTTTCTGCTGTTGTCAGCACTATGATTATATTGTCCTGTTTGCGCTCTGACAGGTGCTCCTACATGTTTAAATTAAATCCTGCTTGGAGAAAATACATTAGTTCGTTCTTTTTGCACATAAACAAACGCCTGTTCCGGTCTGCGCCGGAAGTTGCGCCCATAAATTCACGCAAGGCACCATGGGGCATAGGACACCTCTTGCTTATGGACAGCTGACCTGAAAATCACCCATTGAACACTGAACATTGAATACTAACCTGTTGCCCTCCAGAATCTGGAATAAATAACACAACCAGTAAGAACGTCTTTGACTATACAAATTGGGATTAGGATTAGGAATACAAGTTACTTTTCATATTCTGAAGTCCTTTATTGTGCTGTGCAGGTCCTCCAGTCCTTGGTCATCCTCCATTTCCTGATAAGTACAGTATATTGCTTACCTTTTTCATCTTGTCACAGTGGATTATTTTTGTTTTTCAGAACTTCGAAACCTGGGTAGAAATTATAACTACCAAAACTGACAATGTTGAGTGCATGTAAATTATATGGAGCCCTTTAGTTTAGCAGTCATACAGTATTTCTTCCAACCGACTTTCACCAAGACTGCAACATGTGTGCATCAGAAGCAAAGTCCCCTGCTGTATAGGAATGCTTGGATATGTGGACATTTGAGCGTTCCAGATAGTGGGTGAATGCTGTTTTCTTGTTTTTGTTTCTTTACACAAGTGAGACAGCATTCTGACTTCATGTAATCAGATTCCCTGTTTATACCTTTAACATCCTGCACACATCCAATTTCAGAAAAGACACAACACACACACAAAAGATAACCTGCTCACAATATGTTTATACAATCTCCCAACTAGTTTCTAAAAATGGCAGCTCTGTATGGTATGCATTCATATTTTCACATTTATGTTTACCGTATTTTCCGGACTATAAGTTGCACCTTTTTGCCTAATTTGCATGCCCTGCGACTTATAGAGAGGTGAGACTTGTTTATGGGTTTTTTATCCCATATTTTTAGACAAATTTTTGGCTCATATGACCGTTTTTCCATTTTGGCAAAAATGGTGGAGTACCACTTTCGGCTGCTAGGGGTGCAGTACCACCTTTGTCCACTAGGGTACACCAACCGTTCCCACCTCATGTGTCCGACGAGAGCCTCCTCTGGACGGACTCAGTCTGTCGCAGCCCGGCCTCCTGCTCTGGAGGTATGAACTAGCTACTTCGCTGTTAGCTCAGTGTTTGTTAGCAAAATAGGTCAAGAACCACAGGACAGATTTTGATCAAACTTACAGAACGTAATCACTAGATGGATATTTACAACTGATTAGCTTTATGAGATGTTTGAGATAAAATTCGATGTTTTATAGACGTAAATGTGTCGCGGTTAGCTTAGTTGATTTTTCCTTGTACGTTTGAGCAAATAGCTCATAAACCACACAGCAGATTTTTTTTCAAACTTACAGAAAGTAATCACTAGATGTACATTTACAAACTGTTAGCTGTTGGAGTTATTTGAGATAAAATTTGATGTTTTATAGACGTAAATGTGTTGCGGTTAGCTTCGTTGTTTTTCTTTGTACTTTTTCAAAGCGAAAAAATTTAAATCCAGCAGATTTGACCATTACGTGAATTTATTAAGGAACGGTTAAGCTAACGCCAAAATTACACCACACGCGTTCCGGCTCCGCCCCGCTCCGGTCCGACCTCCGCAGCAAATACGCACCCATTATAATCAATGACAGAATTTACACTGGCTCCGCACGGCGGCGGCGAGCTGCGGAGAGCGGACGGCAGTCCGTCAAAATTAGAAATTTTTCTATTTCTGCCGGACGCCGGAGCTGTGCCGGAGTCAACTTTTGAAGATTACGTCGCACCAACAGGAAAAGGAACGAGCACAACTTCCGTATTTACAAAATAAAATCACCACGGGCGGACTTAATCCTAGCTCTATACGGATTTATTTGTACAAAAATGCTTTCAAACTATCATTTATGACTACGCCTACAAACGCAATACAAGAAATAAATAAATAAATAAAGTATTTTATTCTGAAATGTAATACATCACTTCCTGTTGCTCAAACCATGTCCTGTCGCTCATTTACGAGAGAAGATCAAGGCAGCAGTCTCTACTGTTGTTCTCCTTCTTCCACCGAATGAATTGTTTTGTTCTGACTTACTTATTTATCACTTGATTTATCGCGCGATCCCGCAAATCCCGCGCATGCGTCTAGGAGCGGCGCATGCAGGCGGACCTGAGCTGAGCGGAGGTAGTGGAAATTGGAGTTTGAGACGCTCAGCTGCGACCTGCGGAGCGGAGCGGACCGCAAGTAGTGTAATTTTGGGGTGAGACACATGTTTGCTATAATTTCCAGCAGACAAATAATTGTTTTTACCGTGTTAATCTTGTGAAAAGTCCTTCCGTGCATGCTTCTGTGGTCGTCATTTTCAGCAGGGCAAATGACGCGCTGACGCGTCGCGTAGCCGTGACGCATAATAGATGCGACTTATATAAAGGTGCAACCTGTTTATGGATTTTTCCAATTTATTGACAATAATTGGACAAAGCGACTTATATAAAGGTGCAACCTATAGTCCAGAAAATACTGTAGTTTCTAAAAATGGTAGCTCTGTATGGTATGCATTAATATTTTCACATTTATGTTTATATAATATATTTGAAAACAAATGTCCAGAGTGTGGTGTTGTGCCACATTTTGTTTCCAGACCAGAATCCTCCCAGCTCCCACGGCTGGCATGGCAGTGGAGATCTATCGATATGGAGACATGAGCTCGACCAGCAGAGAGGGGAAATGTATCTAAGCAGAGAAACCTGAGATAACTGGCCTCAGGCGTTCTGTGAGCGTCTGCCCTGTCCTCCAGAATGAACTTATGAATTAATGACTGGGTGCCTCAGTTACATGGATGAATCATTTAGGAAGCATTTGGAGGTGGATGTGTTCACTGAACTTTTTTTTTCAGCAGTTAAGCATGAAAAAAAAAAACATTTGTTTTAACTAATTCAAGCTTGTGCAAAACAATACTTCAAAGCAGAACCTGCTTAGCTCCACGAAATGAGTGAAACTTCTGCAGCTCAGCCAACTTTCACTGGGTTATACATTTGCTCAGAGAGGAAAAATGCAGACAATTCAAAGGGCTTGAGGCATACGGCAGCGCAGAAGGTGGAACGCACCTTCAAACACGCCAACACACTTGTGTCAAAACGCTCTTACTGTACTTTTATAGTTGGTTAAATAGTGGCAGAGAAAATTAAACTTGCAACTAGACCGGCTGTATTTTCATTCTAAGGATGTGTCCAAAGCTCAAGACACAGTGTTGTGGAACTACCCCAACAGGCCCAGCAGAGATTGGGGTGAGGTCTGTTGCTCCTAATGCAGAATACAAATAAAGGGAGGAGCTGCCTTGAGGGTCTGGAGCTCCGAGTTACCAGGACTGACAAGGTTTTTAAGACTGTAGTGGAAATATGTGAGGCCAAGACGTTTTTGCCACTTTAGCTTTCTTGCATGTTTTCTCAAACAAAAATGCTCTTTTTCTAGAAGGTTTAGTTGAAAGCAATCAAAGTAACACTTCTTTAAATTAAAGGTTTCTTTAAGCGTTACATGTTGCTTGCCAATTTACATGGTAAGGTTTTAGACAAAGATTATTTAATGATGACAAGGGACAAATAGTTGTGGCCGTTTTGTGATGCACAGTTTAATGTGAGATCTTGCAAATTGGGTTAGCTCTTAAAGCAGGGACGTCAAAGTCAAATACACCGAGGGCCAAAAAAACAAATTTACTACAAGCCAAGTGCCGGACTGGTTCAATGTTTATTATAAGAGGGTGATATAATATTTTTTTCTTCTTTTTGCACTCTTTTCATTCAAAGTTTTCTTTTTGATGAATTTGTTTTATTTTGTCTCTTTTAAATGAATGAATTAATGAATTAAATAAAAATATTAAATAGCTTTACATCTGCTAAGTTCTTGGCATAAACCAACACAAACATGTTCCTGTTTTTAGTATTGTACATTGTTTTATAATGTAGCTGTTTATGTTTCGTTTTTTTAATACAGTTTTCTTATGATTTTTAATTAATATGCTTTTTTATGATTGTTTACTGTTGGCTGCAAGTATCAAGCTGTGAAATCCTTCATTTTCTACAGCTGATAGCTGTTGGTCATTAATTATGATGAAGTTTAGCAACTTCTCGGTGAACATTTGAGCTCCGTGGCTTCAGCGGTGTGTTTTTATTGTTCAATCCGGGGCGGGCGCTCTGATTTCGGTCAGCCGCTCTCAGCCTGTCCCTCCTACGAGACGGTCAGACAGCGGGTCGGACTGGACGCAGCTGGCCGCGGTCGGTCTCCCTGTTTCGGTTCAGCGAGAGTGGCGTCCCGCTGAAGCCCCAGAGCTCGAATGTCCAACGTAAAACTAACTTGACCGCGGTTTAATGTGGCGCTATGGCTCTGCAGACATTGCACGTTGCTGTCTTGTGGTGTTTAGTGTAAAATACTTCCACACAGCGGACATGTTACGATGAAAAGTTGGCTAGCTGTTAGCTAAAGTGCTACTCACAGTCCGCACGTTGTAGCTGGCTGCAAACTATGAAATGGATTTCCTGAATGTGAGGCAGGTCTTATTACTCTGGGTTCATGAGACACGACTCCGGATCGGATCAGCCCCATCCCTACTACCGTTGCATTGTGGGGAATGTAATGTTGGTGCATGCAAAACAACAGCGAGTGGCTGTGGCCTGCGGGCCGTTTCTAATAGTAATTAAATATCATCCAGGGGGCCATAGATAATTCATTTGCGAGCCGGATCTGGCCCACGGGCCTTGACTTTGACATATGTGTCTTATGGGTTACTACCATACCACATTATAGCTTAATATCTGTAAAATTGACAGAGTTATAAACATTTAGTGTCATCTAAGGTCTATTATCTGTAGTAACCACCTTGAATTGACTTGACTGCAAAAGTTGATGAATTGTAGATGCACACCCTAAATATCTTTCTTAGGGTTTCTCTAAAATCTCTCTGGTGATTCATGAGAGATTTTGCTAATGGACAGAGGAAGCTTACTCTAACAATTAAAGTAAATGACAGAATTTTTAAGTAAATGTGTTGCACAAGGTGTCTTGTTTGTAGTGTGGGCTGGAAATGTGTAAAATTGGAAGGTAAAGCCATTTTGAGTTGGCAAATGTCAGCTACGGTGGTAGTGGTGGTTACCTTGAATTGGGTAGACTCCACAAGTTAAGATGTACACCCAAGGAAAATTTTCTGAAAACTTCTATAAAATCAAATCAGTGGTTCATAAAATATTTTGCTAACAGACAGACACGGCTGACTTAAAAAAGCTCATCTGCTCACACAGACTCATGTTCGTGCTGCTGTTCGATGTAATGTTTTTATGCTATTAGTGCATGCTATTTAGTTAATGGTTTTCTTAGTTCAAATCTTAGATCTTATTACTGTTTTTATTTTACACGTTATTTTATTGTTGGATGTGACCCTGCGTACATAATCTCGTTTCACCACATGTACCACATGAGATGCGAATGACAAATAAATCTATATGAATCTCTCTAAATTGCTAAGTTTGAAACACAATTTTTGTACAATTAGGCAAGAAAGAGAAAGTATTCATGCCACTTAAAAAGATGCAAAATTTTGGATTGGGCACACATTGTGTGCACATATTTGTTAAGTCGCTGAAAAAGTATTATTTATTTATTTATTTATTTATTTATTTGTCCAAACGCTTTGGATTTAGACAGCCAAGAAGTTTAGTTTGGACTTTGCTTTGCTCACTTGTAGTTTCATTATTGATGTTCTTTTTTTTTTTTTACTTCATTTAAAAATAGTTGGAGTTTTTTGTTTGTCTTTGGTTTCAACTGCTGGTTAAATGTTGACCATTTTTGTTCTAAAAGCTGTCCGTCTACTGTTATTGTTTACCTGCATAAAATCCATGTTGCACAGCCATGATGGTTTTGTGTTTTAGGTTGTTGTGAACCACATTTAACTCTTTACCATGGACAGAGCAGCGTTCCATTGCTGCGAGGTGACACATGTTTAGGTGGAACTTTTTATATTAAAGCCTGCATTAGAAAACACACTCATTCAAACCTGAATTATCTGTGACCTCCTTTTCATTGACTCATTGGATCTACTTCTAAAAAGAGAAATGCTAAGCCATTCACTGCTTTGGCAAATAGTAGATGAGAGAGAAAGACAGAACTGATGTTGTGAGTTATTATTGCAGTCAAAGGTGAAAGGGTGATAATGTTTTCCCTGTGTATGTGCAATTATGCACGTGTCTATGTATTGACAACATATTTCATGAACACTGGGCGTATTTTGTTGAAACTTGCTGTCTGTCTTTACAGATAAATTGCAGGATGAGGTCGAGGAAAAACATTTGCTTAGCCAAATCAACTCATCTGAATTTGCAAATACAACACCACAGCTTTGAAATGTGTTGACTGAGAGTAACAACCTTTAAGCTTGAATTTTTTATTTTTATCCTATCTCAAACTGATAGTCCTAGTTTTTAACATTTTGTTGTGGTGGAACCAATGTTTTAAATATCGTCTGAATAATCAGTAGTTTGTTGCACTTCCACAATCACTCACTTAATCAGTCTAGATAAGTATGGTGGCATAAAATAAAAGTTTTATATCATGGAGATTTTTTTTTATAAAGAAATTTTATTTGAAAACTTGTTTTGTCTCAGTATGATCCGTGATACATAAGAAAAGGACAACTGCATGAGATAAAGAGAAAGATGTCCTGGAAACTGCTTTAAACAGAAAAAATAATTCTAAGGCATCGAAAAATGATCCAAATCATACATTTTTACAATTTCCTTAAGAAATAGTGGGGACGATGTATTAACTTTTGGTATATTTGTGTAATGAATGCCAAGTTTTCAACCAAACGCTCTTATTGGTTTTGTTGTCTCTCATATCAAGACCAAATCGACACTCTGCTTTATTACTGAATGAATAATAAGATTATTTTTAGGTGGTTGCTCTTAAAATGCCCAGGTGCAATGGCTGGGTTATAAAGAAATGAAAAAGAACTGGTATGCCAAATTAAAACTTTAGTAAGACTAAGGAAGTTGGAGAACAATTATACAAGAACAGTTTTAAAGTTATACAAATGTTTTCCTAATTTGAAACTAAATATAAAAATGACATGTACAGAATGGTATTTGTATCTTTGGTAGAGTTCTTGGTCTGCTGCCTTCATACATCTCCTCCTGCATGTCTCTGCGTGAGTGCGGCTACAGCGTGCGCTCTCAGGACATTATTACCTGCAGTGTTCCGTCAGTGAGGACTGAACTTGGCAAAAGGGCCTTCTCCTACTCCGCTCCTGCTTCCTGGAATATCTTACAAAAACATCTGAAGCTCTCGACATAATGGCTTTAAGAGAATCTGTTGGAATCCTGGCAAAAACCAATGCAGACATGTTCCTGTTTTTAGTTTTCTTTTCTTTTAATTCTTTATTCATTTCAAATTTAAAATAGCATAAAAAAAACTATTTACAATTCCACGTAAATAAAAAAAATCAAACATTACATGAAATGAATGGAAACAGAAGAAGATAAAATCTTATTATGTCTGCCCCTTTTTTTAAACATAATTCAAACAATCAATTCAAACAACAATAACTAAATAAAAAAATTACACAATAAATAACACATCATACTTTACCATTCATAAATTTTGAAACAAACCAATTTATATATATTTTTCCAGAAACCTAATTTTATTCATTTTTTTTAAAGTCATTTTGTTGCTGTTGTCATCATTCTTTGTTGAAACCAGGTCTCTCTTGTAAATGAGTCCTCGAGGCTCCTTAACCTGCCTAAATAAAGGTTGAATGAAAAGAGATCAGGCAGAATTTGCTTTAGACTTTTAATATATTTCACTCGTACCATCCTTACATGGAAGGAGACGCATCTGTCATTCATGGTAAATGAAGGCTGTGGGCGGTCCTTCTGCTGTAATTATCCAATCATATTACAGCTTCTACTGGAAGGGGAGGAGCGTCACTGAGAAATCCCTTGCGCTCATTGGCTGGAAGACCCAAACGAGGGCGGAGCTCGTAAACGGAAGTGTCTCCCGACTGGCCCAGCTGTCATCTACAAGAGAGAAGAGACCATTTACACCGGCTGCTTAGGAAACGCAGAAAAAAAAAGGGGAAAACGCTGAAATATGGCAACATTTAAGCGATAAGGTCATGACGCCGAACTGAAGGTAGCTATACCCGACGAAACACCGGCTGTGGTTGCGTAGTAACGCGTTTAGAGCAACGGCCGAGCCGCGGCGGTTGGAGATGTGAAAAAGATGACGAGGATTGGTAGGTTGTGTGACATTGAACGTACAGCAGGACACGAAACAGACGAGGTCGTTTAAAGAGCCACGCACACCATTCGCGACTTGGCATGTCCTCCTGTCGAAATATACGCCGCCGATAAAAGTGTTTGGGGGGGAATTCTTCGAGGTCGTCCATTATTAAATGTTGCTGGCTGAACGCCTGTAGCAGCAGCAGCAGCTCGGTGAAGGGAACTACCCCAGATTCACACGAGAGACGTCATCAACATTTTCCTGTATTTAAATGGTCGCGAGCGAAGAGGTCATTGCAGGAAAAGCGACATTAAAGTGGGTAGGTGTGCGTGTCGAAGGCCAGCACGGTGCCTGGGCGTCCATGTTCGCCCTGTTCTGAGCAGAGGTGTTTTAAATGCGACTCTCTGTGGCTGTGCGTTCATTAAAAAAGCTGCTGGAGCAGCTGTTAGCTCGGCTGCTAGCTGCTTAACGACCTTTGGAGACGTCAGCCTCACCAGCCCAGGCTGTTTGGACGCCTGCTCTGGTGAGGCTGGGTGTTTTCCGTGGTGGCCTGCCTGCTGGACGTGTTATATTTCATCCAGGCCTCCCATGGCCCCAGCAGCCAGTCAATGATTTAATCTCATTGATTGCATCACAAGACCAGGCAGGCTGCAGCACAAGCACATTCACTGCGTCTGGCGAGGCTTCTTTTGTGATTTGTCTTTTTTTTTGTGTGCAATATCTTTAGTGAACATGTTAACATGTTAACCTTTTGTCTGGCCACTTTTAACCCACGTTCCAGGATAAAAGACAGCAGTGAAAAGCCGAACGACGACGGGAAACTTACTGGGCGTCCTAAATGGGGGACTACGGCTTTGGCGTTCTGGTGAAGAGCGGCAGCGGCAACAACAAATCTGCTTTCCCCGTTCGGATTCCTCCGCACCTTCAAGCCCAGCACCCTCACCACCCGTCAAACCCTCCCAGCCCCCCTTCCTTCGTAAACAACACCTGCTCCACCAATGGGGGCAGCGCTTGGCTGTTCCCTACTGTAGCCCAGCACGGTAACATGCAAGATGAGATTCTGGAGTCGGACAAGTCCAAGGCTTTGGACCTACAAGACATGCAGGAAAAGGCCCAGCCTCCGAGCCTGTCTCCAGGCCACCAGGAGCCCGGTGGAGGTCTAGCAGAGCTCGAGGGAGCCCTTCCCGAGGAGGTCTCGGTGGAGAAGGGTTCCTTGGAGAGCAACGGTGGAAAGGAGAAGTTGAGAATGGAGTCTCCAGTGTTGGGCACCTTTGAATACCAGGACAACCTGGGGATGGGTACAAGCGGTGCACAGTCGGTCTCCTCCTCATCTTCACTGACCACGTTTAACTGGTCCCCTGCGGTCCCATCCACCCAGTCTCCAGTGATTGGAGAAGACGTTGGAGGGTTCTTTGGTCCTACTGGCTCCAACACAAACGGCCCGCCACTTTTGTTTCCCAACTTCTCCCACCACACTGGCCCTGGCTTTAGCGTAGGGGGTGGTTTCTCGCCTCAGATTGGACCAGTCTCCCAACAACACCCTCCTGCCCCACACCCCCACAGTCAGGGGGTTCCACCGCAGCATCGACGCTCCCCAGCTAGTCCTCATCAACCGCAGCCTCCCTTCCCCCTGCATCCCCATCGTGCTGGACCGTTCACCCAGCTACCCCATCTTGCTCCTACTCAGAGCAAACCCCACTCACCTTGGGGAAGCTACCAGAGCTTGTCCACTCCCACATCCACCTCTTGGAGCCCAGGTGGATATGGCAGCTGGGGCGGGACACAAGGGGTTCGAGATTACCGACGGGGCATAGGGGGAGGGGTAACTGGCCTCAACTCCTTCTCCCCGCTGAAGAAGTCTTTCCCTAACAACCAGGTAGCTAACTACCAAGATTCAAGTCAACAATTTGTGAATGTTGCTCCACTTTGCACAGATATGATGGTTTGTAAAGACCAATGTTCAAGTTGGTATTCTTTTTTTTTTGCAGGTTCCCTCACAGAAGTTCCCCAGAAATTCCTCTGGCATTAATCACAAGAGCTGGGTGGAGGACAGCGTGAGCCGCAATGACGGTGTTTATTCTTTCCAGGTAGGCCAACAGATAGCTTAATGCTTACTGCATTTAATTATTTAATAAAAAATCTAAAATTGACTTTAACCATTCTTGTTTAAACCAAATCAAACTTGGACTCTGTTTCTTTTAATTTGTACTGTTGTTTATTCTAGGAGCAAGAATTCTCTTAAAGATTCTCCTCTGTATCAAATGTAACAAAGAGGTCTTTTAGCAAAACAGGATCTTGACAGTTCAGCCGACTGAATGGGATGAATAGAAACTTGGTGTGTGTGTGTGTGTGCGCGCGTGTGTGCCTGTGTTTTTGATCTTATCTAGTTCATTTGGTTAAATGAGAGCAGTCTTATCATCTGGTCTAATCACATGCGCTTCCTCTTGTCCTGATTTAAGAAGTCTTGTGCTCCTCTGCTGTTTTGCATGCCTTCAACCTTTTCATGTACTCTGTAGTGAAACTTTACAGATTGCTACACAGGTACAGTCAAGTTTAGGGGTTCCTTTTGCTCACACTATGTTCTGTGATGCTACAAGGCACAGTGGTGGGGAAAATGCAGATTATGCAACACATTTTAATTGCTTTTATCGTGCTATATGCAAAACAACTCTTTGGGGATAGTCGCTGCTGTTTTTGTGCTAACAGATAGAATTGTAGCAGGCAATGCAAGGAATCTTGTGGCCTTTGCTGTTTTTAGCTTTTGAGGTAGGAGGCCTGGAGTCTTAATTATTTTTTTTAACTTTCAGCAGGAGAGGACCCGGACTTTTGATGGTTTCAGTATGCAGTCTCTGGAAAACTCTTTGATTGACATTATGAGGGCTGAACAAGATTCCTTAAAAGGTTAGTTCCCACACTAACTATTGTTTGTAGAGGACTGTCTTTCTTCACTACTGGCTGTAGACAAGAACAGTGGTCATCACATGTACTTGACAAGAAGCAGTGTCTGGCTAATATTTCTACCAGCAATCTGAAAATGTGTGTTTCTGATTTGGTGTTTGCATACTCAATGCATATATTTATTTAATAATATTTGTACAGGGAACCCTCGACTTACGGCAACTCAGACTTACGAACGCACTGTAAAAAAAATATATATATTATTTTTATAAATGAATGGATGTACAGTATTGTGCAGTCACCAAGCACTTAGCCTATCCTAACACAGTTTTTAAAGATGGAGTGAGTTGAATTGTCTCCCTTTCACAAAAAGTGAAAGTAGCTCCCTTTATGTGAATGGAGCCTGCTGGGGAGGAGGGAGACAATTCAACTCACTCCTCAACTGTGTTAGGATAGGCTAAGATCTTGGTGACTGTATAGTACCGTACATTTATCTATTTATACATTAAAAATAAAATGTATATATATTTTAATAAATAGATAAATGTACAGGACTGTACAGTCACCAAGCACTTAGCCTATCCTAACACAGTTTTTAAAGATGGAGTGAGTTGAATTGTCTCCCATTATAAAAAATAAAATTTGGTATAGGATCCGACTTACATCATTTTCCACATACGAACGGTCCTTAGGTCCGGAACTCGTTCGTAAGTCGAGGGTTCCCTGTATTAGTCTTTTTTTGTTTTGTTTACAAATTCCAAAGAAAACATATTTTAACTTACTGTCATGATGTTCTGTAAATAGGATAAGGTATCACATGCTAACAATATGATAGCAGATGATTAGATTACACTGAAACAGTTTAAGGAACCCATTGTTTGCCTTTTGCAAAACGGATAAACAAAATCTTAGGTGAAGACATTTTTGTTTTAATAAAATTCAACGGTATCTAGCTTAATTTCACGATTGTTCTCATCTAAAGAGACCTTTAAAACATTATCTGTATCACAAATCAGCAAAATACAGCCCAATAGCCAGATGAAGCCTTTAAAAATTCTTATTTTATATCTTTCAAATAAATAAAAAAACAGCTTAAGAATAATTAGAAAATCGGCATTCTATTATTAAACCTTAAGCTTTTGAAGTATGGTAAATGACCACAGCATGTATAAACCGAAATTATATTATGAACATTGGTCCCTATTAACCACGAGCTGATGGTTGTTTTGCACTAATGTCAATTAACTGGCGGTAGGTTTGATATCAAACCAAGTACCAGTACATAAACTGTTCAAAACTTGTCGTCATAAAGAGAAGGGGAAAAAATCCTGATGTCTTTAGGAGCGACTGTTTTAACAGAATACTTATTTTTGATGACCGTACTTTTCGAGGTAAAGTCGCTTCAGTGTATAAGCCGCTTTATCCAATTATTGGGAATAATTTGAAAAAATCCATAAATACGCCGCTTCGCTCTATAAGTCGCATCTATTGTGCGTCAACCGTTACGCGACGCATCAGCGCCTCATTTGCCCTGCTGAAAATGGCGGCCACAGAAACGAGCCAGCACGGAAGGACTTTACAAGATTAACACGGTAAAAACAATTATTTCTTTGCTGAGAAAAAATATATTTCTTAGCTGACATTATAGTAAGGGTTTCTGAGCTTAACCGTTCACTCTGTAAGCCTAAAAAATATCCGTCGAGTGGTTTATGACTATAACAATATAAACGGAAATAAAACCGAAGCTAACGAGACGATTCCGTCTCTAAAAACACGAATAAAAAATCGAATTTTATCTCAAATGTCTTATACAGGGCAACAGTTTGTACATTAAACCCCATATAATTACACTCTGTAAGCAGAAAAAATATCCGCCGAGTGGTTTATGAGATATACAGTATATCTAAATACAGTAGTAGGTACAGTATCTGTTAATGGTAGCTAACCACTAATAAAAGATTGTTTTTTTTTTTGGTTTTTTTTATCTCAAACATCTCATAAAGCTAGTCAGTTGTAAATGACCACCAAATAATTATATGCTCTGTAAGTTTCAAGAAAATCCGCGGTGTGGTTTATGAGTTATCTTGCTAAAAAACATAGCTAACAACACAGCTAATAGTAGCTACCTCCAGAGCAGGAGGCCGGGCAACGACAGAGTCAGTCCGAGCAGGGGAGGCTTTTTTTGGACACATGAGCTAGAAATGGTCAGTGTACTCTCTGGAAGTGTCCCCCTAGCGGTCAAAAGTGGTACTGCACCATTTTTTTTTTTTTGCCAAAATTAAAAACTGCGATATCGGAGCCAAAAATGGGTCTAAAAATATGGGGGGGAAAAAATCCATAAATATGACGCTTTGGCGTAGAAGCCGCAGGACATGCAAGTTGGTAAAAAAACAGTGACTTATACGCCGAAAAGTACAGTAAATGTGTGGCCCTTCAGTCGATTTAACTACCGGTAAGTCAATGTGGCCCTCTGCTAACAAAATATTGCTCACTTCTAATTTAAATATTTCATCTTGTGCATTCTTAATGACATTTTGCAGGAAAACTGTAATAAAAACACAAAATTGATTTCAGGGGTTGTATATTAAACTATTTTTAAATCAGCCACTAGGGCGCACAAGCCAGTGTATCTCTTATGCTGGTCTCGAGAGAGGGTAAATGGTGAGGGTTGTGTCACGAACGGCATCCGATGTAAGAACTTTTGCCAAAACCATAATGCAAGTTCATCAAAGCGAAACCATACCGGATCGGTCGAGGCCCGGGTTGACAACGACCACCACCGGTGCTGTTGACAAAAGGGCAGTGCTGG
>JBBPBX010033078.1:7688-33474 GCA_038048925.1 Garcialebias charrua | reverse complement strand
AAACGTTGGCATTCAAAGATAGCCACGCCCTAAACAACAGTCATTTGCCCAATGAATTTGAACGCAGAGAGATGACGTATTGTAATAATTCAGCCGTCACTGCCAGAATGAAAAAGTTTTGACACACCTTTTGACTTGAACTTGTGAGCAGAGAGTTCAGAAGAGAGATGGCTGCTTAAAACCGGTTCGAAAACGTACAAATGTGGTTGTTCTAAAATACTTCGTCGCTTAATAAACCTGCTCGCTTTAGCGAGTTAGCGGTAATGGTGGAGGAGGTTTCAGTACCGTTACCTAGCAACCAGACCCCGCTTGTGCTCCCTACCTGTCCTGGTCCAGACGAGCCTTTTAACTTACATAATTTATGAAGAAACTAAACCTGCCTTAGAAGCCATATGTCGAGAAAGAAAAGAGTTTCGTATCTAGTTTGAACATAGTGTCAGCAGGAGCAGGTTCGTGGGTCTGATGAAGCCCAAACTGAAGTCTGACTGCTGAAGGATCAGAACCACAGTGAGTTACCAGCACACACACACACATACAGACAGACAGACAGACAGACAGACACACACACAGACAGACAGACAGACAGACAGACAGACAGACAGACAGACAGACAGACAGACAGACAGACAGACAGACAGACAGACAGACAGACAGACGTGGTGTAGTGGTAATGGCAGTCGTCTCCCGATCGGAAAGTTGGCGGTTCGACTCCCGGGACCCGCACCATGTGTCGTTGTGTCCTTGGGCAAGACACTTAACCCTGAGTTGCTCCCGGTAGGACTGGAAAGCACCTTGCATGGTAGTCTGCCGCCACCGGTTTATGAATGTGTGTAGCATTCAATATATGTGTAGCACTTTGAGATTTTCAGTAATGAAAAGTGCGTTATAAATTGAATTAATTATTATTATTATTATTACAGACAGACAGACAGACAGACAGACAGACAGACAGACAGACAGACAGACAGACAGACAGACAGACAGACAGACAGACAGACAGGGAACATGTGGCTAGACTATTTTAAGAATGCACGTGCATGTGTAGGGGTGCTAATCTGTGTCTGGAGAATCGATTTGATTCCGATTTTTGGTGTCACGATTCTTCAAAATCGATTTTTCGATTCAGAAACAATTTTTCCATTATGGTCATAAATTTAATTTCAGTTTTGTAACTGACAAGCTGAAAAGAATAAACAACAATGTAAATAAATGGAACATTTATTTAAAACAATAATTTTAGGTTTCTTATTGTATCAACATTTTTGCATCGTTTGATATTTATACCAAAAATAGAAACAAATAATACAGGAATGTACGGAAGGGTATTGCTGTCATCCATAAAAAAATTATTTTGAGCTTATGTAGTAAAAATGTGATACGTATGTACTGTAGTAATAACGTGATATTATGTAATAACGTGATACGTATGTTGTAGTAACATGATATTATGTAGTAATAATGTGATATTATGTAGTAATAACGTAGTATTATGTAGTAATAACGTGATATTATGTAGTAATAACGTGATATTATGTAGTAATAACGTGATACGTATGTAGTAATAACGTGATGTTATGTGGTAATAAAGTGATATTATGTAGTAAAAACGTGATTCTGTAACTTAAATAACCAGTATAGGTTAGCTTTTTGCTCTGTTACTTATAGAAGATTATTGTTTGAATTGATTGTTTGAACTTGTTTTGATTTTGAAAAAAGGGGCAGATAAAATAAGGTTTCTTCTTCTTTTTGCCACCTTTCATTTTATGTATTCTTTCATATACTATGAGATATGGTTTTATTTTCTTTATCTTTTGGGTTTTAATGTCAAATGAAGAAAAAAAAATCGATTTTGGGGCTTTTAGAATCAATTCTGAATCGAATCGCCAGTACTAAGAATCTAGATTATTTACAAAATCTAAATTTTTCCTGCTCCCCTACAAATTATAGGCACTTCAAAGTTTTTACATCATAATTTTAAGTGCATTATTTCAGGTCCACATCTCAGCAAGCTAAGCTACGTTTTCTCTAAATTTCTAAAGAAACTGTGATCAGAGGCGGTTCCTCCTATGGGCGACATGGGCAGCCGCCCAGGGCAGCCTCCAGCAGGGGGCGGCAAAGAAGAAGAAGAATAAGAGACGTTGCTCCTCGTTTTTTTTTTTCTTTTCTTTTACAACTTTAGTTTTTAACAACATATAACACAGAACACCACTACCGTACTGCTCCTGGGCCGCCCCGCCCTTCATGTATTCACATGTCATCAGTTTACTACCGCAGCAGCTGCAGGGATGCACCTCCTCCACTTTCAGTTTCATTTTTGTTACGTGCCCGGAGGTGACACCGTAAGTGCGGTCAGTGGAAAGATTGAAGTGAGAAAAAGGAGGGTGGTGCAGAGAAGAGAATAATTAAAAAGAGAAAGGCGCCGTTGGGGTTGCTCGCCCAGGGCGCCAAATAGGCTAGGACCGCCCCTGACTGTGATTGGATATTAAAAAGTTGTTGTCGTGCTTTTATTTTGGAATTCTGATTTTGTGAAGGTGTCATACATGTTTTCTGAGAAATAACCCAAACACCTTACACACTTACGTCATGCACCTCGCTCTGCAGACCAGATGTTGTTCCTTGAATAATTGACAGCTCGAGACATTTTGATCCGTTGTTGTCAGCTCGTGTCTTGTGTTGCTAAGTGACAAAACTGGTGTTGCAACCCTGTACTCACTTGCCAAACACAGGGAGTTTAATAAGATGTTTTCTCTCACAGATAAAGGTGCCCATGGACGGAGATTCGGAGGAACTGAGTGATGTTCAGGGGGAACACAGGTCTGTTGTGTTGTGGGAGAAGTGCATTCAGCAGAGCATCTTTGTGGACCTCAGTGAGGATGAAAGTCTCCACCTGAGTGATCTAGAGAGCTCTGTAGCATTGCATCTCTCCCAAGCAGAGTCAGCTGCCTCGGAGGCTAGCATTCATCTGAGTGGTAAAAACTAATGTATTTTTTGTCTACAGAGTGTTATTTTGCAGTTATCTTGCTCTTCTAATTGAGCATTTGTGTCATTTAATTTGCAGGGAGTGCAGAGCTGTCGGTGCTGGAGGACACCTCCTCAGAAAGCAGCACCGTCAGCAGTAAGAACGCAGTCGAGAGCAAGACTAAGAGCAGCGCAGTTTATGTGTCGGCCCAAAGACCAAACACCATGCACGACGAGCCACCAGTGAAGCAACAGATTGAGGATCCAGGACAACAGACCAGTGATGAAGATCAGGACGACCTCCCTTATGATGGGGACCTCAAAAGCCCTTATTGCAATATGGAAAACTCAGGACACACAGCTAATGGAAGTCCAACTCCCCCATCTCTGCCTGAGCTGAAAGAGGATATCAAAACCAAATGTGGCAACTCTCACAAATCTCTCAAGCCTATGGAGATAGCTCCACCATGCCCTGTTCCTGCAGACATGAACCACTTGTTGCTGCGACACTTCTTCGAGGAGGAGCTGCTGCAGTCTGGCAGGCTGATTGAGGCGGAGACCCTGCCAGAAGTGTCCCTGCTGGAGAGTGTGGACGAGAGCGTCTTCAGCTTAGCTCAGCCACACGGGAGTTCAGCGACTCAAAGTAACGTATCTGACAGCCTCGATGAAAGGAGCAGAACTGCAGATGAAGGCTTAGAAGTAAAGACAGAAAAAGACGGTTTACATCAGCTGCTTCTGACAGAAACACATCCAGCTTAGGAAGTTCAAACCAGAGCAGTGGGGATGTCAGTGCAGATGTGGGGTACCAAGAATATACAGAGGACATTGATGAGGTTCAGAGAGCCCCTCTGGTGCGTGCGAGGTCCTTCAGTGAGATGAAATATGGCCAGGGTCAAGTTCATTACCCACTCCCAGACTTCTCCAAGGTTGCCCCCAAGGTGAAAATCCCCAAAACACCAAGTGGACCTGTGCGATCTGTTCCTCAGTGCCCCAGCCCCATGCACAGAGCCCAGTCATCCCCGGGGATGTTGGAGGTGCTCAGCAGAGTCCTGCAGGATTCCATCCAGCCTCCAGAGAAGCCCTATATCTTCAAAGAGAGCGAGCAGACTCAACCAGCTCTGGTGCATCACCTGCAGGTAACATTCAGAACTGAATCTTCATCATGCATTCATCATGTTCATATCATGTTACTGTGGAGACATTCTGCAGGACTAACATCTTGTTTCAGGCTGAGTACGACAGATTACTGACCAAGTACGCAGAGGCAGAGAACCTCATCGATCAAATGAGACTAGGCACCAATGTAAGATGGCTCAGCTGCAGTTCAGATCACGGAAGCTGTTTTTTAAAATTAGGCTGCAAATTAATGCAGTTCTTTTTACAACTTCAGCCCTCTTCAGAAGAAACGTTTTATGATGATGATGAAAAAAAGGCTGAGTTGGATGAAGAAAGTCCCGTCCCACACTTGGTTCCCTCGTCAGGTATGTTTCAGTGTTTCACAGTCAAATTGGTTTACACAAAAACGGGTTCGCTAACTACCTTTGTCTAACTTATTTAATTAATTATAAATAAATAAATCAAAGAGCATGGACAAACCTCCCTCACAAAATATTTTCAGTATGAAGCAAACAAACGTGACTTGTCTCATCAAACTGAGTATTAAGTCATAAATTGGGCTGTAGATTTATGCAGCTATAGAGCATTGAGTACTTATTTTTGATACTGGTCATTAGATTTGTCAAAGTATGATGTATGGGTCCCTTGATTGTAATGTGCCAAAATATAATCCTAAATAATGTGTTGAAGCACTTTTCTGAATAGTACCAACAAATAACGCTGATTTTGAGCAAAAAAGCTTTACATTTCTGCTATTTTCATGCACACTGGCAAAGATATTTCCAATAGCTGGGAAATCCTGATATCTAAATATGGCTTGAGTTTTTTTTTTTTTTCAAATAACATCCCTCATTAGAATATGCTAAAAACATGATTCAGACCAATTTTCCAGGAGCTATCCTGATTAACAATACAAATCAAGCCTTATCTCTGGAACAGCTCACAATATCAGGATGATCAAAATTAGCTTAAAAAAGCAGGAATTTAAAAATGTGCTTTGTTCATTTGAACTAAATCAGACTTACGGTAATCCTCGTTTCGATGTGATGGGTCACAAATATATTTTTTATTAGTTTACTATAATGATTCTTGAGTGTACTAAAAGTTTATTTATCTGCAGCCTGAGCTGCAAAGCAGTCATCTCCACAGATTAATATACAAAGACAATATGATTTCAGTCGCTTCAGAATGTGCATGAATGTTAAACTGTGTATGGTGTGCATCAACTTCATCACTTCATCAGAAACAAGTCACTCCACGCCCATCAAAGAGGCAAACACAGTTTCCTCAAACCAACAGGAAGAGACTCTCAGTGACGGCGAGAGGATGACGGCTGAGCTGCGAGACGTCGTCAGCCACTTCACGCAGAAGGTACAGCAAGTTTGAACATGCTCAGATGATTTCCAACCTTTAAATCTAAATCATCGTGCACACGTTTATTAAAACGCTTATTGAGTTTTACTCTTTCAAGGTTGAAGACTTGAAATGTAATGTGAGCAGCATGGCTGTGAGCACAGCTGAACAACAAATGGTAGGAACTCCAAAAACAACTGGGTTCTTGATAATTATTTTTTAATTACATTTATGAATGCAAATTTTTTTTTGCAAATGTCTTCTGTAAGATGTTGAGGAGCATGATGGAGGCCCAGGACCAGCTGGAGAGGAAATACATCAGTAAGAAGGAGGAGCACCGAGCCTTGGAGATGCAGAACTACATAGGCCTTTCCAGGAACACAGGAGCCTTTGACCCTAACAGGTTTGACATTTTCTCCTTTTCAAATACAGACGAGTCATCTGAATCCTGTTTGTACCTCAGCTCAGATGTGTTTTGTCACGTCTGCAGACTTGTAGAAGGAGACATATTCAGGATAGGGATGCACCTCGAGGACATCAAGGAGATGATTGACAAAAACATGTACGAGCAGATTTCTCCACCTCAGTCGTCGTCCACTCCAACGTCCACGACCCCGTTACTGCATGTGAAGCCCGCTCCGCTTTCCTTTGACACACCTTCACCTCCACAGTCCCTGTATGAGGTAACAAACACATTTCAATCAATCAAATACCAAAACGTTCAGCTCTTTCAGGACAATCATGACTTTTGGTATTGGTGCAACTTTAGCTTTTTGAAATATTTAGCCTTTTCTGCCATTTTTTTTCTCATAGAAAATGAATTGAGCTCATTTTACATCCTTCAGATCTTTAGATCTGTTTACAACCTTTACTGCTCCTTTGTTCTGGTTCAGCTTCTTTCAGCGTCCTTGTGCAATGTTAAACTTTTTGCAGCTGCTTTCCGCTGTTTTTTCAGTTTTGTGATCCTTTCAGCTTCTTTCAGCTAACTACAACATTTTTGCGCTTCTTCTTCTAACTTCTTTCTGCTCATTTCAGCTTGTTATGCTTCTTTCAGCTTATTCGTGCAAGTTTCAGCTTTTTTCTGTCATTTCAGCTTTTATTAGCTGTTTTATGCTAATTTTAGCCTTCTAAGGCTAACTCCACATTATTTGCACTCATTTAAAAGTTTTTCGGCCCTATTCAGCAAAAATGTGCTCTCTCTACTTCCTTTTGGTAATTTAAGCCTCCTTCTCCCTTTTTAGCTATTTTTCAGCTGTTGTTGCCAATTTCAGCTTTTTTTAGATAATTTCCACTTTCGGTTCATTCTGCTTCTTTCAGCTTAATTGGGCAAACATGTTTTTTTCTGCTTTCTTCTGCTAATTTAAGCCTGTTCTACCTTTTCAGCTAGCTTTAGCATTTTTAGCTAATTTCAACTGTTTTCAGATAAATTCAAAATGTTCATGGTAATTTCTGCTACTTTCAGACTAATTAACTTCTTTATGCTAATTTCAGCTTATGCTCCTTTCAGCTCTTTTCTGCCATAGTTTCAGCTTTTTCTGCTCTTTCAGCTACCATTTAGTTCTTTTGATGCTAATTTTAACTTTTTTCAGTTAACTCCACATTTTTTTTGCTCATTTCAGTTCTTTCCACTTTCTTATGGTGGTTGAAGCTTCTTTCTGTGACTCTTTTCAGCTACTTTTCAGCTTTTTCTTTTAGCTGATTTTCTAATATTTGTGCTTATTTCTGCTCATTTAAACCTAATTCAGCAAATATTGTGTCTTTCTGCTTTCTTCTGCTAATTTAGGCTTGTTCTTCTTACATGTTAGAATGTTGTTTTTTTAATCTGATGTCTGCTGTTTTTTAGCAAGTTCTTCTGTAATAAACATTCACACTGCATATTTGCTGGAAATGCTTAGGTTTATGTGCCTCTTTCTTCAGAGGATCAGATCTTGGACAGGTCACTGTTTCATCACAGCACAATCACATCCACAGCTGATTCAAAATAATCAATCAAACGGTGCATGTCTTTGGACTGTTTTTATCAGTCGTATGTTAACAGTCACTAACATCACTGCTAGCGTGCACAAGAACCAGGAATGTTGTCACTCTCTTTGGATCTGGAGATTTAATAAATGTAAAAACATCTGTCAGCAGTTTGCATGGAGAAGGTGCTGAGGAATGAATTCTGACATGTATTCAACAATATATGACTGGCTTTTGTGTTTCAGGGGTCAAGAGCAGGTTTTTCCTCACCAAGGTGTAAAACAAACCTGCAGAAAGGAGATGGAGAGGAAGAAACGGAGGAGGCCAGCGAGGCTTTTGTAAATGATGAATTAAACCAAAGCAGCCACTCTGCTGATGCTGGACGTAACATCGACATTTACTGGTATAAATTGTTTATTTTTGTTGCTTCTTTTTTTTAAAGGCTAAATTCACAACTACAATTCTGTTTAAGTTAGGATGGTGTCTAAAATGTAAATTAAAGTAAAACTCAGTTATTTGCAAATCCCCAAAACCTATATTTAATTCACTTTAGAACATAGTGAACATGTTTGAACTAAGAAATTGTACCAGTGTTGTAATTTACAAAAGATTGTTTAAAGTTAATTTTTTTTAACCTGTTTTCCTTTATTTGTTACAATTAAACGGAGTTCTACTTGGGGAGACTGCCCATCATTTTAGATGTTTAACCAGAGTGAGACAGACACATCGGCACCCTGTTTTAAACCACCATGTTGGATAAAAGGCAGCCTTCCTTGGGACAGATAGTGTTTCAGGTTCAGTGTCGGTGTTCAGTTCCTCCGTGCAGAGGGAATGCCGTGTTTGGATCTGCATGTGCAGGTTGTCTTCTCTGTCCTGTCTCAGGGACTCTCTGGGCTCTTTGGAGGAACAGCGGTGGAAGACAGACGAAGAGGAGGAAGGCCATGAAGAGGAGAGGAGCTCAGTTGTGTCAGAGGGGAGAGATCACAGTGACATCTTAGCAGCACACCAGAGAGAAACCAGGTCAACATCAGAACAGAGGCACCGAGCTGCTAACAGGTAGGTGGTGTGAGATGTGAGGGTGGTGTGTGAACAAATAACAGCCCACCACGACTGACGTGAGTTATTCTGGTAAAAGATGTTTGACTCATGCTGTTAATGTCTTTCTGCTTTTTACTAACTCATGTCATCATCTATTTGTTTGAATGTCTTATTTGTTGTTTCGTTGGCGTTGTAGTCCCTTAAATCCAAACCTGGACTGTGATCTTGGTGATGGTGTGAGTCTGGCGGTGGAGGTCTCCTGCTCTTCTCATCTTCGCAGAGACTCAGACGCCCACAGCAGCTCAGAGCCTCCTGTCGGCACCTCGTGTGTTTCACAGGTCAGTGTTCGCTGTGTCTCGTCGCACAATCAGAACGTACCGATGTAAATCTGGAGTTGTGTTGTCTGTGTTGCAGAGGATTGTGAGTCCAGAGACAGACAGCGGCTTTGGAAGCTCCTATTTGAACCAGTCTGGAGCATTTCAGCCTCATCTGCTCACTGGAAGGTAAAAAGGGAAGAACATAACTTGGCATGGATCATCTGACCTGAGGGAACTTCAAGTGTTTTTGTTCTGCAGTGCTCCATCTCAAAGTGACGGTGTAAGTGGTTCTGACAGTGAAGGTTCCTGCTCACACCTGAACACAACAATCCATTCAGCCCTCCCGTCTGTTCAAAGCCAGCTCTGTGGTGCAGCGGTGGAACTGTGGGTGGAGAGCACCACCAAGGAGCCATCAGTCAGGCTGAGGGGTGAGTGAACCCCTCCTCCCTTTTTTAAAGAGCTCTTCTCTTGTCTACACTGAAATAAGGAACCTCCACCACTGTCACCATCAGGAACTGAGCAGAAGCTACGAATGCCGTTGCTGCACCACCTTTCTGAGCGTGTCCTCAGCGCCAGCATGGAGGCTGTGGACCGGCA
Source organism: Garcialebias charrua (assembly GCA_038048925.1). Taxonomy (NCBI): domain Eukaryota; kingdom Metazoa; phylum Chordata; class Actinopteri; order Cyprinodontiformes; family Rivulidae; genus Garcialebias; species Garcialebias charrua. Next base: position 24,133 of record JBBPBX010033078.1, on the reverse strand, counting down.
CAGCCCTCTGAACTCCTGCTCCTGCAACGGGTCAGTGTGGCAGAGAAGGAGGAGGATGTGAGGCGAACAAATGTCAGACACATGCATGAGTGTTGTTTCTGTGTGTGCCCAGTGAGGTCATCCTGGCCCTGCAGACTGAGGTGTCCAGGCTGAAGAAGGACCTGGAGGAGGGCTTGGTCCAGCTGCCTCACTTAGCACAAAGGATGGATGATCTCACAACAAAATACAGAGGAGAACGCCAGGAGCGCAGGTCTAAGATCAGAACACCAACTTCCAGCAGGCAAAAGACCCAAACCATCAGTTATGAATACATTAAAAAAAATCCAAAACTTTATTTTGTCCTCACATTTGAATTTTTATTCTAATCTTCAGCGTGGGGAAGTCAAACAGCAGAAGAGTGAATAATCACACGTCCAGTCAGCAGAAAATAGAGGACTGGATTTCTTCAGACATGGATCACAGCAAGAGCAAGGGTACGCCGCCACCACTTAACAGTCTGCTAACATGTGTTTGCTGTGAGACGTACGGTAGGTACAGGTGGTGTTTTTACACCTGTGAATTTGATCTGGTGTTCACAGGTGCAGAGAGTGTGGATGGAAGCTGCTCTGAGATCATGTTGGAGGAACGAGCTTCGCCTGTAGGAAGCAGAAAACATGCTGGAAGTGTTCGCTTGGCTGAGGTTGGAGATAAATTTCAGCGTACATCGTCCAACAGAGGTCAGAACCACAAAGAGTGGCGTGTTCTGCTCCTTTCATGAACATCTGGACTATCTGGCAGTGTCCACGGACAAACTCACTGCCTTTGTCAGCCTTCCTCATGCATATACCATTATATTATTATATGCATATACCATTATATTCCAGCACTTTGGTGTGGACTTGTTCCTGTTTAAAGTGCTTTATAAATAAAATGGTATGGTATGGTATGGTATATACACTATGTATCATGATGTCATCAGTATGTTACTGTTTTGTTTTTTGCAATTTTCATACTGTGTCCCGTCTAGGACACGGTGTGCGATATGATTATTTTTTATACCTCCCCTTCCCCTGTGTTTCTCTTTTCCTATCTAAACAAAAAAGGCAGCGCCTCCCATGGGGCTGCAGTCTCAGACACCTCCATCTCCCCCATGTCTGTTTGTTTATGTTTTACTCAGATGGGCTGTACTGAAATGTAATTTCATTGTGCTTTGGTGCGATGACAATAAAGCTGATTCTGATCTTCTGTCTCAAGAAGGTTCAGCTTAATATGTTGGTCCCCGTGTAGGTACAGTGAGGAACTCCACTTTACCAGGAGAGGATGATTGGACTAGTAAATGTCAAGTTAGCCAAAGACCACAGGGTGAGTCATTCTCAAGTTCATTTACATTTTTATGTCATTAGCAGAATGGAAATATTGATTTTACAGATATAATTTAGCAAATAAGGAAAGTTTCAAGAGCTGGATGCAAACTCTTGTACTTTGTAGTTCTTTTACTTATACAACATTTGACATTTTCACGTAAAATCAGAAAGTGGAACAGTCCATTTCTACATTCCTGTGAATGATAAAAGCGTGCAACTTGCTGGAGTTATGCTTGTGATCTGCAGCCACCAGGAGTTTTATGTCCAGCGACAGGTGGTCTCCTCTCTCGACTCCCTCCCTTCAGAAGCCCCTCCTTCAGGTCAGCTACGGCTCCTCCAGCAGCCTCCCAGCCAGGTAAACACGCCTCACCTGGACAGTCCAAATGTTACACAAAAACACTGATTCAGTATTTTGTGTTTGTTCTTTTTGATTTTTCAAACTACTTCTGCATAATGTGTGCTGTTTTAACCAATTATGTGTAAATGTTGATTTTATGATTTTTAATACAGTGTATTTGTAACTTCTATACTTTCTGAAATGTTATATTTTCTCCATGGAGCTATATTGACATGTCTTCAGCTCCTTCAAAAATATTGTTCTCTGAAATCTGCTTCAGCAAACCTGCAATTTAGTCATCTGATGCCAGTTTTAGCTTTTAGCCACAGTTTTGCTAATTGTAGTTGTAGCTACAGTTTAGTTAACTAAGTTTGGCTTTTGACTGCATCCATCCATCCATTTTGCTTTTTGTTTTGCTGATTTGAACTTCAATTCTACATGTCCTGATTCCTGATGCACGCTCAATGCAGGTTCATTGCTACATGTTTTACCTTGAACAATTCATGTAACATCCTGATGCATGGTAGATAAGTCTAACAAGGTCCTCTGGACAAATTCTTTTTTTTTTTCATTCAACCTTTATTTAGTCAGGTAAATCTTTTGAACCTCATGGGCTCATTTACGAAAGCGACCTGCTAAAACTAAAGAACAATGAACAGCAGTGATAGAATTTCATTAAACAATAAACAAACAAACAATAAACAATAGAAAACAAAAAGAGAGAAAAAAACAAAATATATATTTTTTTTTCTTTTTTTTTAACAAAGTATCAAAAAACTAGCAAAACATTATAAGGTAGACGTATAAAATCAAAGACAGGAACAAATCTGCATTGGTTTTTGCCAGGATTCCAACAGATTCTGAAAACCATTTAGAGAAGTCAAGGTCTCTTTAGTTTCCCATGCGATACATAAAGTAAGCAGCTCTGTTAAAAGGAAGTAATTATCTTGTTGTCTGTCCACGGACCCAGCTACAAAGTGAGGGAACCACAGCTGCTGTCTGTCTCCTGTCAGAGAAATCACTTCACCCAGTCAGACTCAGCACTCCTGCCCAGTAACATGCTCTTCCAGCAGACACCGTCCCCAGTCCCACTCCGCCCCAGGACAAGCAGCAAGACAAGGAGACATAGAGGACAGAAGGTTAGAAGTGTCATCTTTTTTCTTTTTTTTTTTAAATCTCTCAAACATTTCACGATAAAATCAAAAAAAGGCGTTCAATACAGGATCAACTGGACTTTATTTGTACTGTTATTTGTACTGTTTGTACAGTACTGTGTACTGTGTTCTGCAACAAATAAAGTCCAGTTGATCCTGTATTGAACGCCTTTTTTGATTTTATCATGTCCTGGACGACTGAGAATCTTCACCAGCATATTTCACGATAAAGAGCCTGTTGTAACTGAGTACATTCAGTTTGTTTAAGAAGCCGTCTCTCTGTTTTCCAGGAGGAAGACGTGAGCAGGACTTTGGACCAGGCCATTGAGGTTGCCCGCAGCATGAAGAGGACCACAGACCGGATGGCCAGGAGACTTTCTGCTGACCTGGTGCAGGCTCAGCTGCACAGGAAGCTCTACAACCTGCAGCCACTAGGGAGCAGAAAACACCAGACTTTCTAACAGGCTCCCATTCACTTATCAGATTACTGTATATCCAAACTGAGGTCAACCAAACACACATCTCATGGGGGAAAAAATAATCAAATTTTTAAATACTGTATACATCCGAGTTTATCTTGGTTTGGATTTTTTAAAATTACATAGACAAGTCTAAAATTAACAAAGATTTCAATATTATAATAATAAAGCCTGACAATGCTGTAACATATTTTATCCACATCATTAACTTTGTGTGAAATGTGATTTATTTTATATGTGATGTCTGTTGTAAATTAAAAACAACCCAAAACACCAAATTGTCTCCTGTGCGTAAAACATATCCATGATGAGGTCAGGGTGGTAAACTGTATACTACTTCCACAGGGCTCCACCTCAGTACAGTTTCTAAACAGGCTTTTCTTTGCATGTATTTCACATGTTTGCACAATATGTTGTTTATTGAAGACACACAAGCAGCCACAGGCAGAAGATGAAGTTCAATCTGATTAAATCTGAGCCAGATTGGAAATATTTTCTTTCAGGAACTAAAACTTTTTATTTATTTAATAGGTATCAACTTTTATCCTTCAAGCTACTGTGCATATTTGACTCCATGAGCACCTATGGGTGCCGCTCACACCGTGTCTTCTTGAGTTTCTTTTGCGAGGCTTTGCGCTCCTGTTCCTAAAACTTGTTTACAGCGTGGTGTTGAGTTTCTTGTTGTTCTGTATCAGAGGACATTCCTGAACACTGCGTTCTGACGCAGGTGTCAGTGCTCGTTGACCTGCAGGCCTTCAGCGGGACACTAAGTCAAGCTGTTTATGTCTTGTATTCAGACTTCTGCACAGAGCAGCCTCTTAAAGTCAGGCCTTCGATGTCTCCTTCCATTAAAACTCAGGATTTTGATCTTTTGTTCATAAGACAGGCAGCTATGACCACTTCCACTCTGTAAAACAATCTATGATGATGATGGTTGCAAACATGACAGAGCTGCCATGTGCTGTTTATTTCTGTGAAAATACAAAATCAGACTCTTCTAGCCAAACATGTCACTGCTGTACTCCTGTAGAGGTGGGTTCCCTTTCTGTTCCACCAAAGTACCAGGAAGGAAATAATTTGACTGTTTCACTAAACAACAGCAGTTTCACTATGACACTAGTCTGATGTTCTTTGTATTCATTTGTCCAGAATATACAAATACAAGCAAACACATCAATAAATGGGCTCATTCTGCACTTTAAGCCTCCGTCAGGCAGCTTCAGCCATTAAAGAAATACTTCTAACTTCGCTGACTCCTAAAAAGAGACTCGTCTAACCTGTTTGTTCTGGTCAGTGAAACCAGAAGATGCTCTGCCGACAACCACCCAGGCTCAAAAGATGGACGTCTCCCTGAAAATGAAGCGAGTCACAGAACGCAGAGCTGCTGAGACAGGAGCTCAGATTTATGAACGGAGCAGAAGCAGGGCTTGTGATTTGAGTCAATACAGCGAGTGTCTGGAGGACGAGAGTCCCAGGGTGGTGGAAAAGAGCTCTGCTGTCTCATGGTGCTGAGGCGGACAGAGGTGGATAGAAGAGGAAGAATGGAGAGAACGGGAATGGGTGGTGATGTGCAGGAGATCAGAGAGATGAGGAGGGATGAGGTTATGTGTGGCCTTGAATGTGAACAGCAGGATTTTTAACAGAATTCTGAATATGACCGCAAACCACTGGAGTTGCTACTGGGACGATGAGGTGAGGTGGGCAGCTGGATTATGGACCATTTGTAGTTTTTGGAGGAATTTATGAGGATGGCCGAATAGAAGAGAATTACAATAATCAGAACGTGAAATAATGAGACTATGACCAAGGATGGAAGCAGAGGGAGGAGAGAAGGAAGGGCAGAGTTGATCAAAGTTTTGTAGGTGGAAATGTGCAGACAGAGTAATCTGATTGATGTGAGAGGGTCAAGTTTGACACCCAGACTCTGCACATAAACTCCCCCCCTCTCCTGATGGCCAGGTGCTGACGCTGTCCTCAGACAGCGTAAGGCGATCATTCATCAAGATTAACGCCCGGAAGGCCTCTGGTCCTGACAACATACCTGGTCGTGTGCTGAAGGACTGTGCAGGGGAACTCGCAGCGGTCTTCACGGACATCTTTAACATCTCACTGAGCCAGGCCATCGTCCCCACCTGTTTCAAAGCCACCACCATCATCCCTGTCCCAAAGAAGGCAACGCCCGCATGCCTCAATGACTATCGCCCAGTAGCACTCACCCCCATCCTGATGAAGTGCTTTGAACGGCTAGTCATGAAAAGCATCACATCTGTCCTCCCTGCCTCCCTGGATCCCTTCCAATTTGCATACCGACCTAATCGCTCAACCGACGATGCCATCTCCTCTGCCCTTCACACAGCTCTCACACATCTGGACACGAAGGACTCCTATGTTAGAATGTTGTTCATCGACTTCAGCTCGGCATTCAACACCATCATCCCCCAACAGCTCATCCTTAAACTGGACAGTCTGGGGCTGAATACCTCAATGTGTAACTGGCTGCTAGACTTCCTGACTGGGAGACCACAGACAGTACGAGTCGGGAGTAACACATCTAGCACCATCACATTGAACACAGGGGCCCCACAAGGATGTGTACTGAGCCCCCTTCTATTCACCCTGCTAACACACGACTGCACACCATCATACAGCTCCAACCACTTCATCAAGTTTGCGGACGACACAACAGTGGTGGGTCTCATCAGCAACAACGATGAGACGGACTACAGGAACGAGGTGAGCCGCCTGGCCTTGTGGTGCGGACACAACAATCTCACTCTCAACGTGGAGAAGACAAAGGAGATTGTTGTGGACTTCAGGAAGAAGGATGCCCAACATGCCCCTCTGACCATCAACAGCACCGCAGTGGAGAGAGTAGACAGCACCAAGTTCCTGGGAGTGCACGTCTCAAAGGACCTGTCCTGGAGCAGGAACACTGCAGCACTGGCAAAGAAGGCTCACCAGCGTCTCTACTTTCTCCGCAAGCTGAAAAGGGCTGGAGCTTCAACCCCCATCATGAGCACCTTCTACAGAGGTGCCATAGAAAGTGTCCTGACCAGCTGCATCACTGTGTGGTTTGGTGCATGTACTGCATCCTGCCGCAAGAGCCTCCAGCGCATTGTGAGAGCAGCTGAGAAGATAGTCGGCACCTCCTTCCCCTCACTGCAGGACTTACACAGCAAACGCCTCACTCGGAAAGCCCACCGCATGGCAGGTGATCCCACACACCCACTACACAGCCGCTTTAGACTGCTGCCATCAGGGAGGAGACTGAGGAGTCTCCAGGCTCGAACCAGCAGACTGAGAGACAGCTCTGTTCATCAGGCAGTCAGGATGCTAAACACTCTGCCTGCTCTGCCCCCCCTCCCATTTGAACTGCCTTAACACTAAAACTTTCTCACACATTACCACACAACACAAAGATTTTAACACTGGACTCTGTGTCATCAAACGGTTTATTCACTAAGCTCTCGGTCATGTGCTCATACAGTTTGCACTACTTCTCATACTTGCACTAATGTTTGTATTACATCACTGCCTATAATCATAATACTGTTTACATTCTCTGTTTACATTTATTAATACTGTTTACTTTTATTACTACTGCTTACATGTAACTACTACTGTTTACATTTACACTACTCTAATATCTACACCACTGCTGATACATATACAATGTGCTCTGAACGGTCTTATTTAGGGATGCCCAATGTGCCTTACTGCATATGCCACTTTTTGCCTCTATAACAACATCAACTACTACCTCATACATATACTGTGTACATTAACTCATACGCTGCTTTGCCACTTTGCAAATGTCAATGCTAGAAACCTTTAGTTTATTTTAGTTATACTTTTTATACTCTTTTTTTATACTAGTATGCAAAAACTCAGGACAGTATTATGTTCATTAAATGTTTAATGTTTTAGTTTTAGAGTTGGTGTAAATTTTCATACTCTTATTCCACTATGCAAAAAACTCAGGACAGTGTTAGTTTTACTATTTTATGCTTATGTCAATTATTATATGTTTCAGTGTTTCAATGTTTAGATGTTTACTGTTGCACCGAGGGACTGAGAGAAACGCAATTTCGGTCCTGTGTATGTCCTGTACAGTACATATTGCAGATCTGACAATAAAGTTGACTTTGACTTTGACTTTGACTTTAACCTGAGGGGGATGAGTCTGAGTACGAACTCAGATTTGTCACTGATTCTCCATGACGAGTTCAGGTTGCTTCCATCTGGACGCAGGTTTCTGCAACCCAGATGTAGAACAAACAGATTGAAAAACTCATTTATCCCTGTAGCAATCAGGTTTCTTAACACATTAATTTTAACACTGTTATTTTAGTGTCTTATTGTCTTGTGTTTATATGTGTATGTGTGTGTAAGTGCATATGTATGAATCTGTACACACTTATTGACTGCGAAACTACACAGTAAAAAAAAAATCCGTGAAAAAAACGGAAAATGTCCTGGTAATTTTCTGCCAGTACATTCTCCGTTTTTTAACAGATATTTCCGTAAACCCTAAAACGGATTTTTCCCGTAATTCAACAGTTTTTTAATGTATAATTTACATAAATTTCTGTTAATCTAGGGTGCCAGGTAAATGGAGTCCTCTTTCGCGCTTCTTCTCAAAGGTTCTTGTTCCCAGGGTGCTTTGCGCGAAAAAAAAAAAAATGGAGAAACCCCTGTAAAAAATGATAACGGAAAATTCCTTCACACTTCCACAGTACATTTACCTGTTTTTTTACGGATTTTTTTTACAGTGTAATTGCCCCTCGGGGATAATAAAGGAACTTGAACTTGAACTGATTAGTTAAGCAGGAAGTGAGAGGAGAGTGGAAGTGAAGCATTTGGTGAGGGGGATAAGAAGAGCACTATGCAGTAAATGTATTATAAGACTGCTTTAAGGTTACAACAATGACATAATGAGAAATCACACACATTCAAGGTCTGCTGGAGTGGACCAAAATAGGTCATAAAGTAAAACAATGAAATCATTCTCACACCAACCTCCCACTGTAGCTTTTTATGAGTGTAACGTCTTAAGACATGGCCCACCTTCAGAGTTACAAATGACAGTAACACCACTGTTCTAACTGGTTGCAGTTCAATTCATTTAAACTGAACTGAATGAAATTAAACTGAATTAATTTGGTCATACAGACTGATTGTGTTTATTGGTTTTAAAAACTTTTTTATTTAATTTTTTTATTTCAGGCTCTTTAACAGACTTGTCTTTATGTTATTGACAGGTGTGCCACATTTCAGGAGTCTCTCTGCCTTTTTAATTGTCTTTATCTTTGTATTAAAATATATAAAACGCAATGAAAGCTGGATGATACTTAATTTTCTGCTTTTAAATTCCAAAAAGACAGAAATTGTGTTTTTTGGGACCTAGGAATAAACTTTGTAGTCTTTGTTTCTCTGGATGGCATTAATGGCCTCCAGCTCTAATTTTAAATATCTTGGTGTTATTTTTGATCGGGACATGTCTTTTAACCCTCCACATTAGAAAAGTTACCAGAACTGTTTTCCTCCACCTGTAAATATCACTAAAATGATAAACATTTTTGTCTAAAAATGATGTAGAAAACCTGGTTCATGCATTTATCACATCTGAACTATTGTAATAATTTAATATGTGGGTGTCCAATTTATTTATTTTTTTAAGTCTTCAGCTGATCCAAATGCTGCTGCCAGAGATTCAATTGAAATTAGTAGGAAGTGCATATCTCTCCAGTTTTAGCTTCTCTCCATTGGCTCCCTGTCAAATCCAGAATATAATTTAAAATCTTACTTCTAACCTATACAAAGCCCTCAACAACCTAGATCCATCTTATATTACAGATCCTATTGTTCCATATTTTCCTAACAAAGAACTGCTCTCGTGCTGCAGGTTTACTTGTGGTTCCTAGAGTTTCCAAAAGCAGAATAGGAGGAAGATCTTTCAGTTATCAGGCTCCTCTTGTGGAACCAACTTCCAGTTTCTGTCAATGAGGCTGACACATTGTCCAGTTTTAAGACTGGACTTAAAACTTTCCTTTTTGATAAATTCCATAGTTAGTGTTGGCTTGGGTTTCCCGAGTTATCCCTTAGTTATGCTGCTATAGGCTTAGACTGCTGGAGGATAAATTGACCACAGTTCCTCACTCTGCTGTTGTCTTTACTTGCTCTTCTGTTAATGTTTGTTTCATCTTTCTCTCCTGCATCACTCATTTTGTGTTCATGTCTCTTTCTCGAGTCTGTCAAGGCAGATGGTTGCCAATCCTGAGCCTGGTTCTGTTGGAGGTTTCTTCCTGTTAAAAGTGAGTTTTTCCTTCCCACTGTCACCAGTGAGCTGCTCAGGATGGGAGGTTGCAACAAAGTGGAGGTTCAACTCAATCTGCTGGCTTCCTCATTTTATAATGTATTTCAGTGCCATGAGATGACATTTGTCGTGAATTAGAGCTATATAAACAAAGTGAAGTGAAGTGAAGTGAAGTGAAAGCAACACTGGCTTCATTTTGGATTCACCTAAAACTTTTGTTTATGATGTCCATCGTCACAGCTTCCAACTCTTGTCTGAGTTTGAGCTTTGCTCCATAAACTGAAAATCAACTTTACAAGAGTAGACATATTGTTTACCGGTGAGCACAAACAAAGTTATGTAATAAAGTTGTTAAAAAGTATAACTGCTAATGAACTACTGCTTGAAATTCTATATAAATCTCCTGATAATCCAAACATCTAACAAAGTTGGCTTTAATTAGTTTTTTAAGATGATAAATTGACAGAAAATAGTAGGAATACTAGGAAATAGTTAATATTCTGAGGCAGGTGTGTGTTTTCTCTTTATTTGATTTCATTCAAACATGTTTGCCTTGTCCCATTTAGATCTGGGTCACCTTCTAAACACCATCATAATCATAACGTTGCTCCAGCGCTGAATGGATTACGTTTCATATTAAAATCTCTTTTTACTCAGGACAAAAACAGGACTCACACATTTAGACACCCCATTTGATCGGCTGCGCATCAAGCCACGATTACCCACTACTTCAAACTTTACACAAAACATATTGATCGGTGCTAAGAAACTCAGAAGGATTTCAATTTAACAAAAGCTCATTTTTGCCGTTGCAATTAATAAGATCACAGGATTCCCCGTAGAAAGGCTGACAAGATTACAAACCAACAGGTGAAAGATTCATTCAAATGAATTTTGAAAATTGTTTCCTCTCAAATCAAACCATATATCATTCTTGTGGTTTCATAAAAATAAATAAACATTCCATTTGAACCTGGACTGAGTCACACTAATGATTTTGGGCTTTGTGATTTCCTGTATAAATTTAGTTATAATTAAAAAAAGGGAAATAAGTCCATTGAATTTTGATCCATTGAAAATTAAGTTATTTTTAAAGAAAACATTTCCCACATTTTATTTCCTGCAGGGTGAACAGAAACACACAAACTAAAGCAGATTTGGCTCAGTGTTTATTAATTCCAATCTAAAAGCAACGAAACACTGAAAATTACAAAAGTTCACAAACAGCAGCCCCAAAGTTAAAGTATCTAAATAAAAATAAAGTTTTGCTACACACTAATAAACAATTTGAAGTATTTAAAGACAGCCAAATAGCCTGGTCTTTTTGGAGAAACTGAACTTTTGACTCCTTGAAAGCATCAGTTCTCAGAAAATTCAATTTGATGAACCTTCTTTTGTTCGCAGTATTTGCTGAAAGCTTTTACAGAAATGCTCCACACCCAGTTATCTGTTATAAACACATCCGCTGCTAGGGTTACTGTTAAAGAGCACATATTATCTGTCATATTATCTTCACTCATGGGGTTATACTGAATATAGATTTATTGTAGGAAAAAAATGGGGTTCGACTAGTTTTACTAAAATATGTTCGGATGTCCCTACATTAAATACAGCCTTTTGTTTTAAGAGACAGCAAACAAGTTATGTGTCTTGTCACAAGTGAATTAACCAGAAAGGTGAAATATATTTTGGCATGAAGCTTCCTTTTTATTTGCCTTTCCGAGCCAGCAGCAGCAAAAACGGGTCATCACTTGTGCTCTTTTTTGTATTTAAGGCTTTCGTTACAGATCCGCAGACGTTGTTTTTATTGATAAAGCAGTGATAACCAATTCGTGAATACAGTAGTTTGTAATATGAGTATGATAATCTTCATCCTCATCTAACCAAAGATGAGCCTCCATCTCTCGCTCTGATAGGTCACTCAAACACCCCCGAGGGGTGGAGTTACAGCCTTTGGGCCTTTTGGTATTTGCTGAAACAATAAAGCACCTGTCGTCTCATACGAGAGGCAGGAAAAAAAAGGGGGAAGAGAAAAAAAAAAGTGTATTTTAAGTCGGAGCTGCTGCCCTGAAGTCAGTTTTAGAATCATCTCTCCTTCAGGCAGAAATAAACACTAAAAGGATGGGAACGACGCAGTTAAAGACGTTAAATCTTCTACTATTATTAACTTTTACAGGGGTAAGTGATGCCTATTTTTCCATCACTGGTTTTATTTAAAGTGTTTTACAATAATAGGTCTCAAAAAATGTTTGTTTTTTAAATTATTTATATAAAGTTGATTCAGCTTTATATGCAGACAGAGGATAAACTTTTGTACAAACGGGCTCTTTTGAGGGTCACTGCTTTCAACAGGTGCGTGTGGCGGGCTCAAGCTTAGCTCAATAGACAAATTCATTCCACCCTGAAAGAAATACCTGCTCTGAGCAGACCTGAAATCTGTGTTGAGTGAATGTAATGTGCAGCCCGCTGCCCCTCGTGATCCCAGAACATGATACAGGACATAATTGGCCTCGGGATATAATGTGAAATACTGACAGCTCGCTGCCCCCGGAATGATGCTTGCTTCCTTTTAGCATCATTGTTTTCTTGTTTCGCTCTTTAACAATCCATAATTTGTGTTTTCCAGATATGCACTGCCCAAAATGGTAACTACTACTTTGATTTTATTTTTCCCTGAAGTTTAACAGCATCCCTTAAATGCAGATTGCATTAAAAGTTAAACTAAATGTGCACATTTGAGTCCGTTTTTAGCATTAGATGTGTGTTTTTACACAATGAGCATAAACTAACATCTACTTTTTTTTTTTCAACACGTTTTTTTTCCCTTTTCTAATTCCTCTCAGGCGTCACTCTGTCTGTGTTTACGGTGACATCGAAGAGTATGACGGTGCAGTGGAGCAGCCAGTCTGGGGCCAGCTCCTACAAGATCACAGCGACCCCCAAGACCTTCCCCGCTCTTCCAGTCTTCGCCCAGTTCAGTGGCAACACGGTGATGGGCTCGGTTTCCTCGCTGTCACCAAACACGGTGTACACCATGCAGCTGGAGGCCATGGACAACGCTCTCAATGTCCTCAGCAGTGCAAAGACAGAGGAGACAACAGGTCAGTGACAGCAGAGAGGGACAGAGGACTTCACATTCAAAAACTACAAACATGAGGAACTGGGAGAAAATGAGGAGCATTAAAGGTGTTAAATGGTGGAGGCAGGAACCTCACTGTATCATTTCAGCTTCAAAATACAACCAATTTTGCAAGATAGTTTTATAAAAAAAATAATAATTGCAAAACATCCAATAAAATGCGATAAGATGCTTGATAAATTACAGATGTTGTGTGGCAAATCGCAAAGCATGCTTCATTCTTTATGAAAAAATAAAACAAGTAAAATGTGAAAGAGTTGTTTTTGAACAGAACATGTATTTCAGCTCTGAGACGTTCTTTAAAAAAATCAGCTTTTTGGGGAATAAATGAAATAATTAGGATCAGAAAATACAGGAAAAAAAATTTTTTGGGTCTCATATGTTGCCAAGTAAGAGTACATAAAAATAAAGTCATTTATGTCCCATTTTTTATTATTACTCTGTAGTGAAAGTTACTTGTTCCAAGAAACAACTACCGTAAACAAACAAAAAAGGTATAGTAGAATAACAGACAGAGAGAAAAAGACTGTCATACTACGGTTTACATTTACTGTTTACATTTACACTACTTTTTATAGCTACACTACTGCTGATATATATATTATTTTATTAGCCTTATTGCATATGCCACTTTACCTCTATACCAATATCAACTACCTCATACTGTGTACATTAACTCCATGTGCTGCTTTGTCACTCTATTACAAATGTCAATGCCAGAACCTTCATTTTATTTTATAGATATACTTTTATACTTTTATACTACAGTACTATGCAAAAACTCAGGACAGTATTACACTTTTATTATTTCATTTTATGCTTATGTTTATTAAATGTTTTAGTGTTTAAATGGTTACTGTTGCACTGAAGGGACAGAGAGAAATGCAATTTCAATTCTGTGTATGTCCTGTACGTTTTGACAATAAAGTTGACCTTTGACTTTTTTGACTTTGACTTTGAATAGTTTTAAGATCTTTAAAGGACAATAACAAATGTATAAAACATCGAATATGCACAAGTGAAACAAAAAATATTGTTTTGCAACAGAAATACTGTTGCCTCGTGTAATAAAATTCAAAATGGCTTCTCTGTTAAAGCAACTTTTCAAACAATAAGTGCCATTAAATGAAAATGGCTCTTCCTTGCTGCTTAACTGGGGCAGATTTTCTCGTGAATCGAGCATTTACCAAATTAAGACTGACCTCTGTCCAAACCGTTTGTATATGTGGACTCTAAAACAAATATTTGAATCTAAAAGTTAACCCTTTTTTTTGTGAGTCGTCATCTTTTTATTTGCTCTGCAGCTCCTGATATCCCGACTATCCAGCAGGCCTACTCCAAACACAGCGACAGCATCACTGTCGAGTTCACCACAGCTACCGGAGCAACCAGCTACATCCTGAGGGCAGAGTCAAAGACGGGGGATTTCTTTTTAGAGACCAGCGTGTTGAGCTCCCCGGGCACCGTGGAGCAGCTCAAGCCCTACACGGACTACATCCTGAGTGTCATGTCGGTCAACTCAGGGGGAAGGAGCCAGCCTTCATACCCCACCGAGGCCAGGACAGGTACGACAAAAGTACCCCTCAAAGCGATCTACTAAGGATCCCAGACACCGATAGAAGGTTAATAAATGGATCCCGTGTGTTTAACAACACAACAGTGTTCTTGGAACACGGTGACCTTTTCTATTCAGACAGTTAAGAGTTTACTCTTGATGACAATCAGAGAATGACGAGTGAAACGCAGCCGCTCTGTTGTTCCAGCTGAACAATGACTTGTGATCTTGATCCATCAGCAATAACAGCTTATCATTTCCCTGCCCATTGTCACCGACTCCCCACTTGTTGCATCCAACGCAAGGTGGTGGAAACTGTATCCATGCTTTTGTTCTGCAGCATGAAAACAGAAACCATGAGAACTAGGTTGTCTTCCTTTTTGAAAGAAAAATGGATGTAATAGGATCACAAATTATTTTATGCATTATACGAAAACAAACTAAATAAAAAACCCTAAAGGATAAAAGAAAGAGTGTCTTCAGCTGTTTAATTTAGTTTTTCTTCTGGATTCTGTTCGTAGTTGTGACTGCGCCCCAGTTGAACACAACCTCGCCGAGCAGTGACACCATCCTTGTGGCCTGGCCCCCGGTGCAAAACGCCGTCCTCTACTCGTTGGTTATCATCATGGAGGGGTCCAGCACCCGCCTGAAGGTGAACACCACCAACGCCTCTATGACGTTCAACAACCTCACAGCAGGAACCACGTACTGCATCAAGGGCACAGCCTGGGACTCTGAGGGCCGGACCGGGGACGACCTCACTGTCTGCCAGATCACACGTAAGACACACGAGATCCTAAACTGCACAACCTGGATTAAAAAAACTATAGCTGATTATTCTTTTTTGCTTGTTTATTTACCAGGTCCTGCCAGCCCAGATGTGACCTTTGTCGAGGTGACTCTGGGCCGGTCTCTTGGGATCACCGTCTACTGGATATACGTGCAGGGGGCTTCAAACTACTTGGCCTGGACCTCTAATGGACAAAATTGTTCCACAGAAAGCACTTACTGCTTCATCAACCCTCAGGAGTGCGGTCAGAACCACACTGTCACTGTTGTGGCCTACAACAATGCCGGACCCAGCAGCCCCTCACAGCCAACCAGCTACATCACTTGTGGGTTCCACACGGGTCATAGCGAAACCTCTTAGATTTAAAAGTAGGCTGAGAGAAAGCTGAATAAAAGCCTACGATCTCGTTGTTTTCCTTTAACAGACCCCTGTCCCCCTGAGAACATCTGGGTGGAGGAGGCCTCAGCTGGGAACTGCTCAGTGGCGTGGGAGGAAGTGCCACTGGTGGAGTATTACATCACCTTCATCAAGAGAGACGACGGGACAGAGAAGACGTGCAACACCACCACAACCAGATGCCCGTTCTTCTGCATGTGCGGCTACACGTACCTCACCAGCGTGTTCCCCTACAACGCGGCCGGCACCAGCCTCTTCGCAAACGTCCGCAACTACACGACCAGTGAGATCATGACACGCCGCCCAATCATCTTGTTCACTAAAACACAAGTTACACAAGAATTTCTCTAAAAGAAGCACTTACACCGGCTGTTGTTTTGTTTTTGCGACAGCTTACGAGTAAAAAGGCTCAAATAACATCCCTGATATCTCAGCCATGACATTGTTCAGAAAATATTTCTTTTCAACAGAGACACTCCGGGGTGTGATGATGGGGAAAGTGCAGGTGTATTTATTGTAATCAGTTACAGGTGTGCCACCCCTTTCACAATAACCCTGCCTCAGGGATTCAAGTTTTAAGGGCAAATGGAACCAATCCATTGTCTCCTTTATCAGATTGGTGAAAAACTTAATATAAAACCAGTATCAATCCCTCAGGACACAATAAAATATAAGATTTTTTTTTCATTTACCCTTTATTTATACAGGTACGTATTTTTCAGAGTATAGGTCGCACCATCCAATTATTGCCAAAGAATTGGAAAAATCCATATACAGTATAGGTTGCACCTGAGTATAGGTCGCACCTACATCAAAATGTGGACCGTGTTTAGCTCTGCTGCAAATGTCTCTTCCACAGGAGCGCACAGCAAGGCCTTTAAGAAGATTAACACTTAAAAACTTCGAAGGCTTCGAGGCGATTCTGGTCCACCATCC
>JBBPBX010033077.1:18774-33474 GCA_038048925.1 Garcialebias charrua | reverse complement strand
GACTGTTGGAATGTGGATTGACATAATGTCAGAACAAACCAACGACCTTATTCTATGGTTGCCCCGTGAAACAATTAAAGCAACATGTTTTGCAGAAAGCTAAAAACTTGGACTCCAGAAGTGAATCATACATGCAAATAACACTGTGAAATATTTATTGGCTGTTTCTCCCTCTGGAATAATCATGTTTATTTCAGATGCTTATGGTGGTAAATGCAGTGACAGGTATATAACACAGAACTCTGGGTTTCTGGACTATCTGCGTGCTGGAGATGAGGTGATGGGTGATCGTGGTTTCACAGTGAGGGACCTGCTGCAAGAGCTATGGTGTCAATGTAATCGTTCCAGCATTCACACGCAAAGGATGCCAGCTTATTTCAAGTGAGAAGTGAGAAGACATTAAATGTAAACATTTTTCTCAAGCATGTACAGTACTGATGTACTTGCTGTAACCGATCAACAGAGGACGCCATCTCCTCCGTGGTCCACACTGCTCTCACCCACCTGGATCAGAAGGACTCATACGTGCGTCTGCTCTTTGTGGACTTCACATCTGCCTTCAACACCATGATCCCCCAAACTCTGATAGACAAACTATCTACACTTGGACTAAGCCCCTCTATTTGTAACTGGGTACTAGACTTCTTAACAGACAGACCACAGTCCGTGAAGATCCACAACTTCTCCTCCTCCACCATCACCCTCAGCACTGGCTCTCCTCAGGGATGTGTGCTGAGCCCTCTTCTGTTCACTCTGCTCACATATGATTGTACAGCCACACATCCAGGCTGTCATATTGTTAAGTTTGCAGATGATACAGCTGTGGTGGGATGCATCACAGATAATGATGAATCCAGCTACAGACAGGAGGTGGAACATCTGGAGAGCTGGTGCAAAGAGAACAACCTTCACATGAATGTGAAGAAGACGAAGGAGATGATTGTGGACTTCAGAAGGAACAAACACACCCACACCCCACTGTATATAGGTGGATCTGCGGTGGAGGTGGTCTCCAGCTACAAATACCTGGGTGTACACATGAATGATAACCTCAGCTGGAGCAATAACACCACCAGCCTGATCAAGAAAGGTCATCAGAGACTCTACTTCCTCAGACGGCTGAGACGAGCCGGTCTGAGAAGCCCAGTCCTCACCTCGTTCTACAGGTGTGCAGTGGAGAGCGTCCTGTGCTCCAGCATCAACGTGTGGCATGGAGGCTGCACAGTTGCAGAGAGAAAAGCTCTGCAGAGAGTGGTGAAGGCTGCACAGAAGTCTGTGGGAGTCAGTCTCCCCACCATCACAGACATTTACACCTCCAGATGCAGAAAAAGAGCCACCTGCATCATGAAAGACCTCACTCACCCAGCACACTCACTCTTTGCACCACTCCCCTCGGGACGGAGGTTGAGGAGCATCAAATGTAGAACCACTAGACTGAGAAACAGCTTCTACCCTGAGGCTGTCAGACTCATGAATAAATAAATAATAAGAATAAACACTGCAAAATGTCACATCATACTGATACTGATCTGTTTCTTGTTGCTGCGTTCATCTGTGACCATCTGCTCATGTTCGTGCTGCTGTTTATAATGATGTTTTTCTACTACATTAGGGCTTAGTGTATTACTAGCTGATGTGATGTCTCTCTTAGTTAATCCTAGATGTTATTATTGTATTTCTCTTGCATTTGTTGTTGGATGTAACTGGGACCCTGTGTACATAATCTCGTTTTCAACACATGTACTACATGCGGTGCAAATGACAATAAATTCTCTCTGACTCTGACTCTGACTCTGACTAAACGTAACACAACTCAACATGTTTTTTAAAGGATGCAATGTTAACTATATTACATTAGAAAAGTATTTGCTAAAATGATTCATTTGTTATGTACAATAGTTGACTGTTAACCTTCTTACAAGGTTAGGTTTTTGTGTGCACTATATCAGTTAATTTTGGATTAAACTACTGTTTCTATCTAAATGTCACTTTTGTCATTATCAAGTTTTTAAAGATCGTTTCCTGTCTATTTCATTATTTGTTTTCATTTACTGTATTTTATTAAAAGTTCTCAAGGTGCTTCATTTGTGAATCAGTAAAGTATTTGTCAAAAGAAATGTCAAGCTCCAGGTGCTCAGTTGGTGTCCAGATAAACATCTTGCAGCTCAGAAGTCCAAAGCAACATCATTGTTAGCTGGACCTGGAGATGTGGAGTTTTAATGCTTAGACTGGGCTTTATGTTTGTTTAAATAAAGTGTCCCACCTCTCTTAACATAACAGGACCAACCTTGTTACTGTGAAGATACTAGTAAGCTTCAGAGCTTTTCAGATTGCTCATTGCTTCGCCATCTGAAGCAACTGTCAAAGTAGCTAAGTATGCTAGTAGCTAAACATGCTAGTGTACGTTATTTTCGGCCACTTCTTCAAGTCGTCCTCCCACCCCTCAACAGCTGTAGGTAGCGGTAAAACAATATCTCTACATTTGAGTTGTGATAGTTTATGTTCCCACATATTTTATGACCTAAAACCTCTGACGAAAACCGGTTAGCGCGTTGCTAGCGTGTAACAAAAGTGCCGGTTCTGACTTTCAGCGGAAGTCGTTCACATAATTCGCGCAAGGCATCATGGGGCGTAGGAATAAGGTGGATATCTTAACAGTGTCTGACACCTGAGAAGATAAACCCAATATTTAAGAAAAAATACCACTGTTGAAATGCAAAGAGTGAACTTTATTATTCTAGAATATGTCTAAAGACCAAAAGTCTAAAGACCACCACCATGGCTGTGTCTCAATTCAGGGGCTGCGTCCTCATGAGGACCCAGCCTAGCTGGGCCGAGTAGGCCACGCACTCACAAGACCGGGTGGGCTGAGCGAAACTGCTGAAATGGGACGGTCTAGCCTTCAGGTTTGCCGGCATTGAAGTGGGTGGGGCGTTCTCTTGAAGTGGGTGGGAAGTTCTTGTGTGCGCGCTTTGTGTGTGTGGAAAGAGAAGGGACGCCGCTAAAATATATTAGTTAGCTGAATACATGTATATATATTAGTGTTTCTGAGTTTACTGTTTGTTAAGAACTGATTACAAATCAGCTTATAAGGGGCGATCTGTTAAAACCCAGAGTGGACCTACAAAATGCAAGTTGTCCAGTAGCTCAGTTGGTAAATCAACCTGCGATTGGTGCAGAGATACTTTTCTCGAAGCTGGTTCGAATCTCACTCGGTACGGTTAAAACTTATTTTACGTTTGTCTTTTATTGGATAAAAAAATGAGGACTGAGATTAAAAGGAAGGAGTTTGTGAAACTCCTTTTTTTTTTATCCAATAAAAGACAAACGTAAAATAAGTTTTAACCGTACCGAGTGAGATTCGAACCAGCTTCGAGAAAAGTATCTCTGCACCAATCGCAAGTTGATTTACCAACTGTGCTACTGGACAACTTGCATTTCGTAGGTCCACTCTGGGTTTTAAAAGATTGCCCCTCAGAAAATCCTTGCTACGCACGTGTAAAATAATCTGATTTGTAATCAGTTCTTCAAAAACAGTAAACTCAGAAACACTAATATACTGTATATTCAGCTAACACATTTTTTTTTGTCGTTTCTGTAGTTAAATTTTAATGAGATATATTCGAGCTGAGGTTGTTTGAGATGACTAAATAAAGGTTGAATGAATATTCGCGCTGAGGTTGTTGTTAAAACGAGCTGATGACTCAACAACACGCAGCAGCCCCGACACTGCACGCAGAAAGTCCCACCCCCCCCCCGCGAAATCTCTGCTGGCGCTATGAATTCTGGGATAGCCTCCGTCTTGAAGGATTCACGAATGCATCCTTCGATTTCGGCAGGAAGTAGGCCGCATTCCTCGGCCGCATGAGGAGGAGTCTTCGAATTGGGACAGTCCTCCGCGCGGGGCAATGACGTATGCGGCCGACAAATGCGCACTCATGAGGATGCAGCCCCTGAATTGAGACACAGCCCATGTGTCGTTGTGTCCCTGGGCAAGACACTTAACCCCGAGTTGCTCCCGGTAGGTCTGGATAGCGCCCTACAAGGCAGGCTACCACTAACGGTGTATGAATGTGTGTATGAATGGGTAGATGGCTCGTATTGTAAAGCGCTTTGGGGCTCCTCAGAGGGGGCTGGAAGGCGCTATATAAATAAGCTCCATTTACCATTTTTACCATTTAAAGAGGAACTAAACCCCGGTCTAAAAACGTGTTTATGGCAACATCTATGGGTTGAACATAGGTATTGCAGCTTCATTTTCTTATTGGTCTAGGATTCTCACTGTGACACGTTTCCTCACTCTGACATCACAAAGGTGGTTCAAGCAGAGCCAATCCCCTGCAGAGATGAGAAGGTCCTGCAGCATTCATACCTTATATGGAAGTGCCACATTTCACTCCTGACAAACGGTTTTACTTTTCATTTTTTATCCATTTTTGTAAGCCTTTGGTTTTGGATGGAATGGGTGGAATAGATAAATACATCTACATGTTTATACTTTGTTGTTGCTTGGTGTATGTTGTTGGCTAGAGGTTTAATTTGTTTTAGGTCGTTGCTGGTGGAGGCGTGAACAAAAGCACAACTCTACCTCCACCCCTCCTTGTCTCTCGACACGCCCATTTTCAGGGAGATTTTCAAACTGCTTCAGGGGGAAGAGGTACTTTCTCAGCCTGTGTTTAGTCGCACTTTAAAGAAAGTGTCTTTCAGAAGATTTCGCTGAGAAACTTTCTATTAAAAATCAATTTGATTGAACCCTGAGTTTCAGTGATTTGAAGAGTTTAAATCACATTTCTTTGATTAAATACTAATCCTTCTTAAACTACATCAGATGGGTCTAAATTCAGTGAAATATTTACAAGTTGCCATGGGAACTCAGAAAGTGAAGGATGTAGAGCTGAAGAGCAGCTCAGTTCGAGCTCTTATTTTGAAGAGCGGCAGCTAACGGAAGTGACGTTCCCAGCACCGGAAGTCATGCAGTTCTTTGGCTCCATTATGTGAATGGCAAGTAAGAAATAAATCATTTGGTAGTGATCATTATGTTATAGTCAGTAACATAAGGATGGGCCAGATCCAGATTCCTGAATTAGTGGGAGGTAAGTGGATATTTGAGAAAGCAAATTGGGAAAAATATAAGTATTTATGTGAAAGGAACCTTTTATGTGTTCAAAATGGTTGGAGTATTGAAAAAATGAGTAAAGAGATGAGTCATAGCATTTTAAAAGCTGCTGAGGAATCTATTCCAAAGACTTCAGGTAAAAATAGAAAAAAATTAGTTCCGTGGTGGAATACTGATTGTAAAACAGCAGTAAGAGAAAGAAATAAAGCATTTAAACTGGTCAAACGGTCCCATAATTTTGAACATCTAATTGAATATAAAAAAGCACAGGCAAAAGTAAGACGTACAATAAGAAGAGCAAAGAGAACTCATTGGAGAGACTTCTGTGATACAATTGGTAGTAGGACACAAATAGGGGAAGTTTGGGGTATGATCAAAAAAATGGGGGGAGACAGAAGAGACTGGAGTTATCCAGTACTTAATAAAAATAATCAAATAGCAATAACTGATAGAGACAAGGCTGATATTTTAGCGAATACTTTTGTTGAAATACATAGTGGGAAAAATTTATCAGATGATGACAAACAGAAAAGGGAGATAACTAAAAGAAGAAATGTAGAAGCTTTAAGAAGAAAAGAGAATATTAATCAAGATCTGATGAACTGTCCCTTCTCTATTGGAGAACTGAAAAGAGCTTTGGGAAAAACTAGGAACAGTGCTCCAGGGAAAGATGAGATATGTTATAATATGTTAAAAAATCTAAATGATGAAGGATTACATAAACTTTTAATGTTATTTAATAAGATATGGAGAGAAGGGCATTTACCATATAGATGGAAAGAAGCAATTATTATCCCAATTAAGAAACCTGGGAAAGATCACAGTAATCCGGTAAATTACAGACCTATTGCGTTAACCTCCAATATGTGTAAATTGATGGAAAGGATGGTGAACGAGAGATTGATGCATTATTTAGAGTCAAGAAACATCATTACACACCATCAGAGTGGGTTTCGTAGAGGAAGAGGAGCAATGGATCCTATTTTATGTTTAGAGGACGATGTTCGAAAAGCCCAGATAAATAAGGAAACTGTTGTTTCTGTGTTTTTTGATGTAGAAAAAGCATACGATATGTTATGGAGAGAAGGGTTAATGATTAAATTACATCAGGCAGGAATAGGTGGAAACATGTTTAATTGGTTAAAAGATTTTTTATGTGATAGAACTATTCAAGTTAAAATAGGATCATATTTATC
Organism: Garcialebias charrua; assembly: GCA_038048925.1. Taxonomy (NCBI): domain Eukaryota; kingdom Metazoa; phylum Chordata; class Actinopteri; order Cyprinodontiformes; family Rivulidae; genus Garcialebias; species Garcialebias charrua. The sequence goes on along the minus strand of JBBPBX010033077.1, from coordinate 27,162 downwards.
ACAGCAATATAAAATAGAAAATGGAACCCCTCAAGGAAGTGTGATAAGCCCTACACTATTTTCAGTTATGATTAATGACATTTTCAAAGACATATCTTTCAGTTATGGTAAATCCCTTTTTGCTGATGATGGAGCATTATGGAAAAGGGGGAGAAATGTGGAACATCTTATTTTAAAACTTCAGGAAGGGATAGATAAAGTAAGTGAGTGGGGAACAGAGTGGGGCTTCACATTTTCAGTTGAAAAGACAAAAGTCATGTTCTTCACAAATAGAAAGATTGGAGTTAAAAAGTTAAAATTATATGGAAGAGAGTTAGAAAGTGTTGATTATTTTCGGTTCTTGGGAGTAGTGTTTGATAAGAAATTAACTTGGAGAAATCACATAGAGCATATCATAGTGAAGAGTAAAAAGGTAATAAACATTATGAGGTGTTTAGCAGGGTTGACATGGGGTGCAAATTTTGAATCTCTTAAACATATTTATGTGTCATTAATCCGGTCAAGAATAGATTATGGGAGTGTGGTGTATGGATCAGCAGCTAAAACTCTATTAAGTAAATTAGATGTCATCCAAGCTAGAGCACTGAGAATTTGTTTAGGGGCAGTAAAATCAACTCCAGTATGTGCTCTACAAGTAGAAGCAGGAGAAATGCCATTATGCATTAGAAGACAACAGTTAATGGTTAATTATTGGATAAATTTGAAAGGACATAATGAAAATCATCCAGTTAAGAAAGTGTTAGAAAACTGTTGGGAAAGAGGAAAGGAGCCTAAACATAGTTTTGGGTGGATTGGGGATAGCAACGCAAGAAAATTTCAAGTATATAACAAAGAATTTTATCCAACTGTACTATGGCCTTTAAGGCCTACATGGACATGGAAATACATTAATGTTGATAGTTCATTACGAAATATTAAGAAAAATACCACAGATATTTGCCAAGAATTTTATGATCGAGTAGAGAAAAAGTATAATGATTATTTGCAAATTTATACGGATGGTTCAAAAGATCCAATAACTGAAGCAACTAGTATAGCAGTAGTGATTCCGGAGTTGAAGATTAAGCTTTCGAAAAGAACATCTAATTTTCTAAGTATATATACAGTAGAATTGTGTGCTATTTTATTGGCTTTAGAATGGGTGGAGGATACTAGAATAAGTAAAATTATAGTTTGTAGTGATTCATTATCAGCACTGTTGAGCATTGCAAAGGGAAGCTCATGCAATCAACACATTTTGTATGAGATTCTTTTTGTTCATCAAAGACTATGTGAACAAAATAAAAATCTAGTAATTATGTGGACTCCTGCCCATGTGGGTATATTAGGCAACGAAAGGGCAGATAAGTTGGCTAAAGAAACTGTTAAAAAAGTAGACATTGATATGCCGATAAAGTTAACTAAATCTGAAGGAAAAAGTATAGTTTGGAACGAAAGCAAGAAATTATGGAAAATGAGATGGGATAATGAGACAAAAGGGAGACATTTATATAGGATACAGAATACAGTTGATGTTAATAGACTCAGAGGAATAAATAGGAGGGAGGAGATAATTATAAATAGAATAAGAACTGGGCATAGTTTATTGAATGACACTCTTTTTAAGATGGGGAAACATCTTACTGGTTTATGTGATTGGTGTAATGCCGCAGAAACAATAGAACATGTTTTTAATAATTGCAGGAAATATGTGGGTCATAGGAGAATATTGAGAATGGAAATTGGTTATAATAGGGAACTAAATTTGGAAGAAGTCGCTGCTCAGCTGAGTAGTGATGAAGGGAAAAGAAAGATATTTCGTTTTTTAAAAAATACTGGACTCAATAAGAGAATTTGAGAAAATAAATTAATATATAAGCACCAAGAGATGGCAGTAGTGCAACAGTGATGGATGCAAGCTGCCGTTAAAAACCAAAGAAGAAGAAGAAGAAGAAGTCATGCAGTTCTGCCGTCTGTTTGTTGTTCTGCTCCGTAGCTACGAGCTGAAGGCCTTTTCTCTCGACTGCTGCTCAAATGAGTTGAAGTGAACGTTAAATTGAGCTGTAACATCTGTAAATGTTGCTGACCGGAAGTGAACAGATGTGGAGACAGCGGCTCAAACAGCTGGAAGCAGAGGAAGAAGAAAAGTCTGAGGATTTTGGAAGTAGAGCTGCAGCTCAGGAACAAACGGAGCAAGACACATGTTAGATGCTGTTTTCAGTCCCAACCATCAACTGCATCTTTTAGGTTTGTGTCTTTATTCTTTCTCTCCAGTGACTTTGTTACAAGTTAGTAGCAGTTTTCTGGAAGATAAAGGAGTTACTTCTTACTCTCTGTGCTGATCCGAAACAAACAAAGAGTGAACGACTCAAGTGAACCGAGTTACTTTAGTGACTCATTAGACTGACTCAGATCCATAAAGTGAACCGGGTTACTTTAGTGACTCATTAGACTGACTCAGATCCATAAAGTGAACCGAGTTACTTTAGTGACTCATTAGACTGACCAGATCCATAAAGTGAACCGAGTTACTTTAGTGACTCATTAGACTGAACCAGATCCATAAAGTGAACCAGATTACTTTAGTGATTCATTAGATTGACCCAGATCCATAAAGTGAACCGAGTTACTTTAGTGACTCATTAGACTGAACCAGATCCATAAAGTGAACCGAGTTACTTTAGTGACTCATTAGACTGAACCAGATCCATAAAGTGAACCGAGTTACTTTAGTGATTCATTAGACTGACCCAGATCCATAAAGTGAACCGGGTTACTTTAGTGACTCATTAGACTGACCCAGATCCATAAAGTGAACCGGTTACTTTAGTGACTCATTAGACTGACCAGATCCATAAAGTGAACCGAGTTACTTTAGTGACTCATTAGACTGAACCAGATCCATAAAGTGAACCGAGTTACTTTAGTGACTCATTAGACTGACCAGATCCATAAAGTGAACCGAGTTACTTTAGTGACTCATTAGACTGACTCAGATCCATAAAGTGAACCGAGTTACTTTAGTGACTCATTAGACTGACCCAGATCCATAAAGTGAACCGAGTTACTTTAGTGATTCATTAGACTGACCCAGATCCATAAAGTGAACCGAGTTACTTTAGTGACTCATTAGACTGACTCAGATCCATAAAGTGAACCGAGTTACTTTAGTGATTCATTAGACTGACTCAGATCCATAAAGTGAACCGAGTTACTTTAGTGATTCATTAGACTGACTCAGATCCATAAAGTGAACCGAGTTACTTTAGTGATTCATTAGACTGACCCAGATCCATAAAGTGAACCGAGTTACTTTAGTGACTCATTAGACTGACTCAGATCCATAAAGTGAACCGAGTTACTTTAGTGATTCATTAGACTGACTCAGATCCATAAAGTGAACCGAGTTACTTTAGTGATTCATTAGACTGACTCAGATCCATAAAGTGAACCGAGTTACTTTAGTGATTCATTAGACTGACCCAGATCCATAAAGTGAACCGAGTTACTTTAGTGATTCATTAGACTGACTCAGATCCATAAAGTGAACCGAGTTACTTTAGTGATTCATTAGACTGACCCAGATCCATAAAGTGAACCGAGTTACTTTAGTGACTCATTAGACTGACTCAGATCCATAAAGTGAACCGAGTTACTTTAGTGATTCATTAGACTGACTCAGATCCATAAAGTGAACCGAGTTACTTTAGTGATTCATTAGACTGACTCAGATCCATAAAGTGAACCGAGTTACTTTAGTGATTCATTAGACTGACCCAGATCCATAAAGTGAACCGAGTTACTTTAGTGACTCATTAGACTGACTCAGATCCATAAAGTGAACCGAGTTACTTTAGTGATTCATTAGACTGACCCAGATCCATAAAGTGAACCGAGTTACTTTAGTGATTCATTAGACTGACCCAGATCCATAAAGTGAACCGAGTTACTTTAGTGACTCATTAGACTGACCCAGATCCATAAAGTGAACCGAGTTACTTTAGTGATTCATTAGACTGACCCAGATCCATAAAGTGAACCGAGTTACTTTAGTGATTCATTAGACTGACTCAGATCCATAAAGTGAACCGAGTTACTTTAGTGATTCATTAGACTGACCCAGATCCATAAAGTGAACCGGGTTACTTTAGTGATTCATTAGACTGACTCAGATCCATAAAGTGAACCGAGTTACTTTAGTGACTCATTAGACTGACTCAGATCCATAAAGTGAACCGGGTTACTTTAGTGATTCATTAGACTGACTCAGATCCATAAAGTGAACCGGTTACTTTAGTGATTCATTAGACTGACTCAGATCCATAAAGTGAACCGGGTTACTTTAGTGACTCATTAGACTGACTCAGATCCATAAAGTGAACCGGGTTACTTTAGTGATTCATTAGACTGACCCAGATCCATAAAGTGAACCGGGTTACTTTAGTGATTCATTAGACTGACCCAGATCCATAAAGTGAACCGGGTTACTTTAGTGACTCATTAGACTGACTCAGATCCATAAAGTGAACCGGGTTACTTTAGTGACTCATTAGACTGACCCAGATCCATAAAGTGAACCGGGTTACTTTAGTGATTCATTAGACTGACTCAGATCCATAAAGTGAACCGGGTTACTTTAGTGACTCATTAGACTGACCAGATCCATAAAGTGAACCGGGTTACTTTAGTGACTCATTAGACTGACCCAGATCCATAAAGTGAACCGGGTTACTTTAGTGATTCATTAGACTGACCCAGATCCATAAAGTGAACCGGGTTACTTTAGTGACTCATTAGACTGACCCAGATCCATAAAGTGAACCGGGTTACTTTAGTGACTCATTAGACTGACCCAGATCCATAAAGTGAACCGGGTTACTTTAGTGACTCATTAGACTGACCCAGATCCATAAAGTGAACCGGGTTACTTTAGTGACTCATTAGACTGACCCAGATCCATAAAGTGAACCGGGTTACTTTAGTGATTCATTAGACTGACCCAGATCCATAAAGTGAACCGGGTTACTTTAGTGATTCATTAGACTGACCCAGATCCATAAAGTGAACCGGGTTACTTTAGTGATTCATTAGACTGAACCAGATCCATAAAGTGAACCGGGTTACTTTAGTGATTCATTAGACTGAACCAGATCCATAAAGTGAACCGAGTTAGATCTTTCAGCAGCGTTTGACACCGTCGACCATCAGGTACTAATCAACCGCTTGTCTCAGCTGGTTGGCCTCCAGGGAGCTGTGCTTGAGTGGTTCAGATCATACTTAACTGGGAGAACCTTTTCTGTCATGATTGGTGATCTGTCCTCCTCTTCATCAACCCCTCTGACCTCTGGCGTACCACAGGGATCCATTCTGGGGCCAGTCCTCTTTTCTCTTTACATGCTGCCATTAGGATCAATCATTGCACGTCATAATCTGTCTTTTCACATGTATGCAGACGATTTACAAATCTATCTGCCAGTCACTCCCAACCCCTCACTCAGTTCAAACACTATTGTCAACTGCTTAAATGACATTAAGCACTGGCTCTCTCAAAACTTCCTCCACCTAAACACAGATAAAACTGAATGCATTTTATTTGGTGCACCTGGTGACACCAGCAACATCCTTCCCAGTCCCAGTTTGGTTTTCCCCTCCCCCACTTCAACCCGGTGGTCAGAAATCTTGGAGTGCAGCTTGACTCCAACTTAAAGCTTGATAAACAGATCAGTTCTGTTGTCAAGACCAGCTTCTTTCAGCTCCGTCTGCTCTCTAAAGTAAAGTCACTCCTCAGCCGTGGTGATCTGGAGAAGGCCATCCATGCCTTTGTGACCTCCAGACTTGACTATTGTAATGCTTTGTATGTTGGAATTAATCAATCCTCCATCTCCCGTTTACAGCTTGTACAGAACTCTGCCGCCCGCTTTTTGACCAACACACGGAAATATGAACACATCACTCCTGTCCTGTCCTCTTTACACTGGCTCCCGGTTCAGTTCAGGATACAGTTCAAGCTGCTGCTGTTTGTTTTCAAAGCTCTGAATGGACTTGCACCTCTCTACATCTCAGAACTTTTGAAAGTCCATCAGCCCGGCAGAGCTTTACGATCTGCCAGTCAACACCTGCTGGAGGTGCCTCGCTCAAGGTACAAACAATGGGGAGACCGGTCCTTTTCTGTTGCCGGCCCAAAAGCCTGGAACAGCCTCCCCCTTGAGCTGCGTGCCACCTCTGATCTGACTCTGTTCAAGACCAGACTGAAGACCCACTTGTTCAAAAAAGCTTTCAGTGTGTAACTTTTATTACTTTTGGTATTTTAGTATGTAGCAATTTTATTTCCATTGCCTCCTTTTATTGCTATTGCTTTTATTCTATTTTGACTGTTTTATTGTACCGGTTTTTATATTTTCTATCTTGTTAAGCACCTTGGTCAATGCAAGGCATTGTAGGAAGGTGCTATACAAATAAAGTTTATTATTATTATTATTATTATTATGAAATAATTAATGGAAACTGTTAACTGGAAAAGAAAATAACAAAATTTATGAGGCTTAAATTTTCAAATTCCACATCAGATTTTGGTGTAAATTGGTCAGTAACATCTGGAGGTGTTCAACAGTCAGTCTGAAGAGAGACTGGTCTCTGGAAACTATGGTTTTTGTTTTATTGGATACTTCAGGGAAAACAAATTAACCTTCTCACATAATGAACAAACAAATGACCACACAAAAGAGTGACAAAAGCAAAAATATTATGGATCCATATTCACAGGGGGACATAAAAAATTATTTTAAAACATAGCAAAAATGACGTCATTCACAGCTTTTATTTTGAAAACATCTCTCAAACGTTACTACCGTAATTCATAGTTTTTGTGTGCACAACAAAACCATCATTTGGAAAGTGGAGACTGGATTGACGGCAGTTTTTACTGCCTGACGTTCTCAGAGCTGGGGCAGGAGCTACATGTCAGACCACCACCAACCACATGTTTTATCTGTTACAGATGAAGTTCGTGTTAATAAATGGTGTGAAGCTCTGAAGAGTTCCTGGCTGAGCGATTCATCAGTTCGCTGACATCGAACCAAACATCAGGGTTACACAGGTATGTATTTATTTACTGCAGTCTAAAGTGAAGTGTGGAGCTAATTAGGGTTGGGCATCGAGAATCGAGAATTGTTTGGAACCGGGACTAACTGTCCGGTTTTCCCGGAATCGTTCAAAATATTAATTTTCGATTATATTTTCGATGCTAGTCCGCTGACAGCGGACTAGCATCGAAAATATAATCGAAAATTAATATGGAAGTAGCCGCCAACGCTGAAGAAGAATTTGCTGCCGAAAATATAATCGAAAATTAATATGGAAGTAGCCGCCAACGCTGAAGAAGAATTTGCTGCCGAAAACCAACGAAGAAGAATCCGCCGGAAGTGTGCATCCGCGGTTGAAGCGTGGCTTAACTTTAATAAAATGACCAGTCAGCTCAGTGTTGCACTTGCAATAATTTTCTATCATGCAAAGGAGGGTGGAGAAGTAAAATAGTGGCCCGTCTTTAACGCGCTCCGCCGAATTATTTTAACTTCGTCCGTGTCCGACCGGAAGTGTGGTCCGTTCTTCAAAACGCTCCGCCGGACTTTTCACTGCCTCCTTGTCCGGCTCCATCAGGTAAATAAAAATATAAACTATGTCTCATACCAACATTAAGGCAGCTAACAAGTTATACTCCACTTAAAGCGGTAAGTCAGCTCAAATACAAACACGATGCTAACGTTAGCTCGTATTTTTTTCTTAGACAAACGACCTGAAATGGCTAATGTTAGCCAGGTGTTCACCACAGCATCCAAGAGAAATACATCGGTGCAACTGAATGAAGAGTGACACAGAACAATTACAGCATTTGTTGTGAAAAGGCTGCATCCCTTTTCAGATGTGGAATCACCAACATTTAGGTTAGTTAGGCAATAACAACAGAGCTAATAATTGTCCAACTAACGTTACAGTAACAGGGACATGTTTGTTTATATGTTTGCAGGGACATGCTGAAAACCATCAACCCAAGTACACACCACCTACCATGGATCACTTGTCAAATAAGTTAACCCCACCTTGTTATAAGGTGAATAAGAGCTGCTCTGCACTTTAAACAGAAGATGGATGATGTGTCTGGGAGCAGATACAGAGAAAGCTGATGGAGCAGGTGAAATGTCATTCATGTACAACTGTCCTTTCTGCTATTAAAATCGGAACTCTAAATACTAGTAATTTTCTTTGCGGTCTACAGAAGAAGACTGTGGAGATGATGGGGTCACCATGCAGTCTGAAGAAAGTCCTGAGAGTGAAGAAGTGGAGGATGAGGAGGATAATTTTGTTTGATATTCTGCAGCAGGTTAGCCCATCAGTAGCATGACCGCAGCATCA
>JBBPBX010033076.1:12749-33474 GCA_038048925.1 Garcialebias charrua | reverse complement strand
CGTAATGCTAAACTAGCAGCACAATGCAGGTGCACTAGCTAAAAACCTAAAGGCAGCCTCTTCCCTCACGCTGACACCCCACCCCCCCACTCGAATACTGTCGGTTCAAACAGCGCATGGCTCACGTTTGTCTGTCCAACCCTCCCCAAAATAAAACAACTTTCTGCACAGACAGCACGCGGCTGAGATGTTTCTGTCTCTCTCCTCTGCCCTGCTCCAAAACTGTAAAACTGTTGGTGCAAACAGCACGCAGCTTTATCTCTGTCTTCCCCCTCCCCTAATCTGTCATTAGACTATAAGTGCTGCACAGCTCAGGGCATGTCTCTGTCCATCCATCCATCCTGATCCTGCCCCCCTCTCCCAAGGGCATCTGTGGACTTTATCAGAACTGTGCCGCTGATAGACACTGTACCATCTTATCAGAACAATGGAACTTTCTGGCAGTGTCCACGGACAACTCACCACCTTTGTTGACCTCCTCATGCATAAATGTATTATGATGCCATTGTATGTTCATGCTGTGAGGTGTTTTTTTTCTCCAAATTTCACACTGTGCCCCCGGCCAGGATATGGTGTGAGAGATGATTTTTTTTTACCTCCTCCACCTTCTTGTGTTCTCTTTTCTTATCTACTTTGTATGTTTGTATGTAAAGCTCCCAGTATATGTTACAGGCTATAATCCTGATCAATCTAACTTTTATCAATATTATGTTCATTATTTTAATTATCTGCAATTGTATGCTTTTTGAATTTGATTTAAAATATGCAAAAGGCAAAGTAATGAAGTTGTCTTTGTTTGGGTTAGTTTAGCGCCTGCATTCACTCCACACTCATTACAAGCAAGTGAATGGAGAAGCAGTGATCCGTCTCCTGTGGTCATTTTCTCTTACCATTTCCCTTCTTTTAAGGTAATTGATGGGATGAAACGTTTAAGAGAATGACATGTGTGTGTATGTATGTGTGTATGTGTGTATGTATGGTATGTATGGTATGTATGTATGTATGTATGTATGTATGTATGTATGTATGTATGTATGTATGTATGTATGTGTTGTAGGTGTTTGGGTTGTTTTACATTGTAGTTTGTTTGTTTGGTGCTTATATGCTGCACGAGAAGTATTCAGCTAACTAGCATGCTAGCGGCAGGGGACTTCGTGTCCCAAGATGGCGTCAGCAATCTGATTTGTGTAGAGGGATGCACTGCTTTGCTTATAATTTTTGTGCAGTTAGTATAAGTAATGTGTTTTCTTCATTATTTTTTGATTGGAAAAATTTATATTTCATGTTTTTAAAATTCATTTTGGACTTTGCTATTAAGACATAACTTAAATAATCAGGAGTAAAAACACTTGAAACTGTTAAATACGGGGGCGCTAGTGAGCCGAGATGGAGTGAGCACTGAGGACTGACATTTCAGAGCTCCTGCAGGCTTTTCGACATTTTCGTCTTAAAAACCACAACTTCTCACTAATTGTGACTTAAATCGGATTAATAGGGACTCTGGACTTTAAAGGATTCAGTTCCAGTGGACGTCACTCGACAAATGGCAGATAAACTCCGTAAATTCAAGTACGACGGCAGCACAACAAAGCTAATGGCTAACACTAGATAGAACCACGAGGTAGCGTACTCCAGAAGACGAAGATTTGCAACCCAAGTGCACTTGTACGAGCTAAAAGCCGATATTTCCTCTATACGAGGGGAAATCTCCAAAATTATAAGGGAGGAAATGAGAAGTGCGCTATCTGAAGAGTTCACTACTCTCAGAGCAGACATTAAGGCAGTGAGGGCCAAAATAGTTAGCAACGCCACACTATTCGTGCAGAAATAGCCGCTATCGAAACAAATATCGAAGATGTGAAAGGTGGACTGTCCACATGGTCTGATGAAGTAAACACTTTACAGAATTCTGTCACCGAACTTTAGAGCGAGCTTGTTAAGATACGAGACAAGTGCAAAGACATGGAAGGGAGGATGAGGCGCGGAAATATTGGTACAGTCGGCGTCGAGGAGCAGCCGAACTCCACCAACCCTAAAGAGGTCTCAAAAATGATTAAAGAAGTGCTCCAGATAGATCGAGATGTAAAAGTCGACCGTTCACACCGTACAGCTGCTCTGACAAAGCCGGGAGATGGAGCAAGACCACGCGTGATTATTGCTAAGCTGCATTATGATGGAGACACCGCTGACATATTGAGAGCCAGGGACAAAGCCCCACTGTCCTTCAAAGGTAAAAAAATTGCAATCTTCCCGGATTACACCACCAGTGTGGCCAAGGCGCATGCAGCATTCTCTGATGTATGGAAAGTTCTGCGGGGATGGAACGACGTGGGTTTTGGTTTACTCTACCCAGCAAGACTTAAAATCACCTACAAAGAGGACAGTAAAGAGTTTCTGGACCCTGGGAAGGCCATGGATTACATAAGGAAGACCATCCCCGTTGCAATAACTGGAACTGAAACGTAAACGAGTCGTGAATGTCAATGTGGCACAACTAGGACCGATAGATCTCAACCCTGATCTATGGTGGCTTTACTGTTTAAAAGCTAATTGGGACTATGGATGGTGATACTTCTCTAGACTGGTATGTCTGAAAGGTATGCTACACTAACATTTCTAACCTGATTAAATTACTAAGTCATAATTAATCATAATTAGGTTTTATTTTCTATGTGTTGTTAAAGTACATATACTTATGCTCTCCTGCAGGAGCCTGAGTTCCATACTCTTAACTTTTCTCTGTGTTGTCATTATACCAGTGACGTGCGGTGGGGTTCATGGCTGGTGAGGCACTGTGCAGTTTTTTTTCAGATGTATAATAAAAAAACAGACAAAAACTGTTCTCCATGTTTTGGCTTCTGTCTGCCATAGCTTCTTCAGTGCTTTTGATACTTTGGATAGCATTATTTTCTTCTTTTATAATACATGAACCCTACAGAGTAGTTTATTCGCCATTTGATTGGCAGCAGTTGTGTTTAAAATCTCATATCAGCAATCTTTACACATACAAACTGTAGCACACAAAAAAGCACATTTAATTTGGAAAAAAAATTATTTTAGTCTTACCTTTACTTGTAAATTAAATTAAACTATAACAAAATCTATTTTTATTTTACAGAAAAGAGCTGTGAGAATTATTACAAGAAAGCCTTAATGTCATCTATCTAATATATTATTTAAACAACTCAAAGTACTGAAGTTTTATGATTTGGTGGACTATAATATTTTGTTAGTAATAGAACCCTCAAATGTTCAAATGTATTTTGTTAAGAGAGAAAGCTGCTAGTCTAAAGGGAACTGACATTTTTGCAAAGCCAAGGTATAGGACTAGTTTGAAGGGATCAGTGATGTCAGTAACGCGTTACTCTGGTCGGACCACTTTTTTCAGTAACTAGTAATCTAACGCGTTGCTTTTCAAACTGCAGTAATCAGATTAAAGTTACTTTCTCCAAATTATTGTGCGTTACTTAGTTATTTGTTATTTTCTGTAGTACTGTAATTTAATTTTATTTCCTCAATGCGTCTCTTTCGGCCGGGGAGTGATTAAAAAAAGATGCGGAAATTCGGTCACAGCTGACTGAAACCTGACACCGCAGCGTGCGTGACAGTCAGGAACATATAAACAGACTGGACTGAGCTGAGGAGGGTGCGCTCACTCGGAGCTGAGAGAGGAGGAGATTTTACTGCAGTTCAGTTATGGAGCCAGGCTCAGGAGTAAGATACGCTTTTTCCAGCTGGAAATACCGGCACTATTTTGAGTTTCTTTCAGCAAAGGATGACAACATAAAGGTGCGTTGTACGCTCTGTGCTGGCGAGAAGGGGCTGTCTTGCTTCAAAAACACCACTTCAAACCTAAAGAAACATTTGGAGTCGCAGCACGGGACAGTGAAACTGATGGACGAGCAAGCCTCTCCAGCTGGATCAAAGAGAGCTGCTCCGTCTGCAGGAGGTCCCCCGCCACCAAAACAACTGAAACTTGACTTCGGTGCAAAACGAGTAAGTGGCAATGAATTAAAAAAGTTGGTTGGACGATATTTAGTAGAAGAAATGCTGCCCTTGAACACGGTTGACGCACCTTCATTTCGTGCAATAATAAACCGAATCCCCACCGCTGTAAATGCTGAGCTGCCTCACAGAGGAGCGTTCTCTGCGTATCTGGAGCAGGAGTACGCAGCGATGGAGAGAAAGCTGAAGGCTGCGCTGAATGATGTGGACTTTGTGTCAACTACCGCTGATATTTGGACTGCTAATGCCGGTAACAGAAGCTACATGGGAGTAACGCTCCACTGGATCCATAGATCCACATTGGAGCGCAACAAAGCTGCACTGGCATGTAGAAGAATTCGCGGTAGACACACATATGATGTTATTGGTGCAGAAATTGAAAACATTCACGCTTCATATGGATTAGGCAACAAAGTAGTTGCAACAGTGACTGATAATGGATCCAACTTTGTGAAGGCGTTTAAAGTTTTTCAGCCTGTCAGGGAGTCTGATGATGAGATGGAGGAGGAAGAATCCACCTGCACAGATGATGGTGTCAGTTTTTTGGATCTGTCAGAAATCCTCTCAGCTGGGAATGAAGGTGATGGCCAACTATCTCTACCCCCACACCATAGGTGTGCCTCCCACACCATCAACCTCATTTCCACAAGTGATGTTGAGAAATATTTAACTTCACATGCAGAGAGCAAGGCTGTTTATAGGAGTAGCACAGCAAAATGCACAGCGCTATGGACCAAATCAAGCAGATCTACCCTCGCATCAGAAGCAGTGGAGGAAGTCAGCAAAAGAAAGCTCCTGGTCCCAACATCCACAAGGTGGAATTCATTTTTTTACGCTGTAACAAGAATTGCAGAAATCCCCATGCATGAGCTGAATACTCTATGCAGCAAGCTGGGAATTAAGTGCTTCATAGACCGAGAGTACCAGTTCCTGCATGAGTACTGCACCGTCATGAAGCCCCTGACTGCAGCTCTGGACATCCTACAAGGTTTGTTTATGTTTATTAAATTTGTTCATTTTGTTTACAAAAAAACAATACAAAACAATCCCATAAATGATAACATACAAAATATAAAAAAATGAAAGGTAGCAGAAAGAAGAAAAAATCTTATTATATCTGCCTCTTTTTTCAAACAACAGGTGACTGCCCTTATGGGACGTTACTGCCCACACTAGAAGTCCTGATGCAGAAGACCCTGGCTGTGAAAGATTCTCTCTCCAGGATGACTGCAGGCCTTCCAGATGCTATTGTGCAGGTATGTTCCATCTGTAAGCTAGCTAAAATTCCTTACATCACACTATTTTTGTACATTGTACACTACAGTATATTCATCATCACAAAAAAAAAAGAAAACAAATACAATAAGAATCCTAGAACTAGAGGTGTAACTGTACGCTAAAATTACATTTCGGTTTGGTTCAATTACAAGGAGGGCTCGGTTCGGTTTATTTTCTGTACAAAAAAAAAAGACAAAATAAAGACTTACAAAATGTTTATTTTGAAAATATGCCAAAAATACATTTGTACTGTATTGTATAATATAGTAATAAATAAAAGTGACCCATTTGGATAATATTCTAAATAAACAACACTGTACAATAAATAAACTATATTAACAATAATAAAAATCTTAACACTGGGGCTACCAGCATTTTCAAATGAGTACTACTTCTACCAGAGACTGTCAAATGACAGTTTGATTAATTTGAATCCTTGGAGAGTTTCTTCTTGTAAATGCTAAACGGTGGGTGATGGGTGTTAATGAGAAAGCTGTTGCTGCTACTCAGAAAATACCTTTGGGACTTGATTCCATTGTTTGTGATTGAGTAGCAAACATTCCAAACCATGCTAATGGCAGCTCCACCTGTGTTGCAGTGAACTGGGTCTTTTGATCGTAAAGGTTGCAGACCCCTGCTCTAGTTCAAAGAAGGCATACTTGATATGTTTCAGAATTATAATTCTAATGTCTAATGAGCAGAATGTAAGACTAAATAGAGAAATTGCATTTCCTGCGAAAATGCATGTGTGAATGCCATTTGTTCAAGAATTAGCAAAAAACAGCTGAATATTATCTAAAATAGCAGAAAGAAGCTTAAATGTCTTAGAAATTTGTAGAGAGATTATAGTTTTGCAGAATTAGGCTGGAAAAAGTTGAAATGAGTGCAAATAATGTGGATTGTGTTGAAACAAGCCTAAATTAGCATAAAACAGCTTAATAGTAGCTAAAATAACAGAAGAAGCTGACACTAGCAGAAATAATCACAAAGCAGCATAATATGAAATATCTGAAACAATCTGAAATTGCAAAAAGTCTGAAATAAGCAGAAATAAGCAAAATAAAGTTGAAATTATCTGAAAACAGCTGAAATTGGTCAAAAACAGCAGAACAAATCTAAAACAAACATAAATAATCTTAAATTACCAGAAGGAAGTGGGTGAGCATGGTTTTGCTGAATTAGGCTGAAAAAAGTTGGATTGATAAAAAAAATGTGGAAATAGCTGAAAAAGCTGAAATTATCATAAAATAGCTAAATAGTAGCTGAAATAGCAGAAATATCCGATTCTTCCAAAAATTTGCAGAAAGGAGCATACAGATCTGAAATTAGCAGAAATAAGTCAGTAAAAGTACTAAAACATTGAAGTAAGCTGAATAAAGCTGTAAGCGGTACATCCTAAAATAAGCTGCTTTATCATTTATTAACAAAAATTAAACTGAGACACACTCTTAAAAAAAAGTCATGATATTGATCCCACATTAGGCATGGTTTGCAAGTACTGTACTGTAATTCAATTGCATATTAGTAGGCCATGTATCAAAACATATCAATTATATTTTTCAGGCTATCCAGACTCGTTTTGCCGGTATGCTGGACAACAAAGATGCCCTACTTGCAGCTGTCAGTTGTCCTAATTTCAAACTCCGATGGCTAAGAGACGCAGATAGGAGGGAGAGAGTAAAAGAGCTTCTGATAGCAGCGTGCCGCACAACTGCTTCTGAACCTGCACCTCAGAGTCCCGTCACAACTGCTTCTGAACCTGCACCACAGAGTCCCATCACAACTGCTAGCCAAGGTGTGATGGACTTTTTCACTTTTGAGACACAGCCAGACGAGACCTACTCTGCAGAACAGGAAGTCATGGAATACCTGAGGTCAGCATATGATATGCTGGTGAAGATTCTCAGTCGTCCAGGACATGATGAAATCAAAAAAGGCGTTCAATACAGGATCAACTGGACTTTATTTGTTGCAGAAAACGTTTCGACTTCTGTCCAGAAGTCTTTTTCAATTCTGAATGGAAGCTGTGAGAACGAGAAGTTTTATACAGGCTTACAAGTCACGCACCAACATGTGAAATTGGAAACTGAAAAAACACCACAAATTAACTAACATGCCCATTCTATTTAAATTGACAAAACGACCCATCCCAGCTTAACAAAAGGGGTTTGTAACACATACATGTAAATTGAAAGATCACACCAGGAGGTTCCCTTGAGGTCTCTGTTAGAAGACACAAAACTGTATGTAAATTGACAAACAACACCTCCCAAATAACAACAGAGGCTACTCAGAGAACTTTGTTAGTCTAATTTACAGACAAGGCATCCCTGCTCCCATCCGGTGTAAAACGTTTCGGAATCAAATCCAAAACTGAGTTATAAGTCTTAGACAGTTGAAATCTCAGACCTCCTCCTATGTTAAGAGAAGGTTTCTCTCTCTTAACATACACAGCTTCCTTTACCCCCCTCTCAAACCATCTGTGTTCTCTGTCCAAAAGGCAGGTCTGCACCTCAGTCCCCAGAAGGCCAATGGTCAGGGTCTCTGGTGCGTCCGCCAACCTCCCCAGAAGCCTTATCACCGACATCGAATGATGCCCCGGCCCCAGAGCCTGTAGCGCCGCTGGGAGCTCGCTGGGAGCTCGCCCGCAGCGGATGAGGAGGGCTCCAAGACGGTTTGATGACTTTGTTTGTCCCCTCGTGGGCGAGGGACTCAGTAGTGGGGGGGTAGTGTAACGACCCTGTGTTTGGGTCCAAGTATTTCTGTGTATTTGTTCAGTTGTACTGTGTTCCTTTTGTTAAGCTGGGATGGGTCGTTTTGTCAATTTAAATAGAATGGGCATGTTAGTTAATTTGTGGTGTTTTTTCAGTTTCCAATTTCACATGTTGGTGCGTGACTTGTAAGCCTGTATAAAACTTCTCGTTCTCACAGCTTCCATTCAGAATTGAAAAAGACTTCTGGACAGAAGTCGAAACGTTTTCTGCAACAAATAAAGTCCAGTTGATCCTGTATTGAACGCCTTTTTTGATGTCAGCATATGATCTTCAAATTCTGCATAAATTTTCAAACATTAAGACAATTTTCTTGAAGTATAACACTCCAACACCTTCAAGTGCTCCTGTGGAACGTCTTTTTAGTCTGGGAGGTCTCGTGCTCACACCTAGAAGAAATAGACTTTCGGATAGGAGGTTTGAACAGCTTTTGTTAATGAGGTACAACCACTGGTTTACTGACCCAACTCCACTGTTTCACTCATGAATCTGCGCCTGCATCCAGCCCCTCCTCCTCTCCCTCACTGAATACAAACCCTTCACCCGCTCCTGCACCCCCCCCCCACCTCCTGCTGTGTAAAAACTGCCGTTGATGGCAGCTTTAAGGGTGATTGACGTTGACGATGCTGACATGATGAATTCATGTGTAAATGACTGGGTGGCCCTGGCAGCTACAAACGAGATGTTTAAGTGCACAACTGTGTTTTTGGTTTTATTATGAAGGAAAAAACATTTATTTTGAGATATTTCTTTTGCACAGTTACAGCTGTTTGTTAATAAAGGTCCCTGTGCTGTGTGTGAGAGAACTGGGGCTTTGATTCAGAAATATATTTTTGTTATTACTTTATGGATATGTTTTTTGTTGTAATTTTAAGTGCACAGCTGTGTTTTTGGTTTTATTATGAAGGAAAAAAACATTTATTTTGAGATATTTCTTTTGCACAGTTACAGCTGTTTGGGTCCCTGTGCTATGTGAGAACTGGGGCTTTGATTCAGAAATATATTTTTCAGAGTATTTCTTAAAGCTTCAGTATGTAGCTTTTTTTATGAACATATTTCTTCACTCTGTCACTACCTCCTGACAGACTGATGTTAGCCAGGTAATCTCTGAAAAAAAATTAAAAAAAATATTGTCCCCTTGCTTCTCCAGGTGGTAAATAAGCATTTCTAAAAAGAAAAGGTGACCCGCCATTTTCCAGCCAATAAAAACAGAGTTTGTAACCAGCCAATAAAAACAGAGCTTGAATTTGAATCAGCCAATAAAAACAGAGCTTGAATTTGAAATTCAACAGACCACAAGGGGGCAGAGCCACATATGGCTCTGAGGGGGAGGGATCAGAATGCTTTGCCTGTTGAAAATATTTCTAAGTGCTGCAGTTCTACAGAAACTGCATACTGAACCTTTAATCTTAGAGCGTATTAGTTTTTCTTTTACAATTTATATGTTTGTTTGGATGCTAAGACCCATGTGTACACAATTTCATAAAATAAAAATAAAACACTGATTTTGATGTTGAAAGACTGTCTTTATTATATTATTTATTTTAAAACGTGTTTACAGAAAGACTTTTTTGTAAAAAATATTAGTTGTTTAGTGGTCAAGAAAGACACTATTTTTTATATAAAGCAAGTATTCCTTTATTCATTCAACCTTCATTTATGATATTGAAATCAAGAAATATTTCCTTATTTTTTATAAAAAGTATTTATGTTTAATGAACTCAGACTATTTTATGTTTTATAAAAACAAGTATTTATGTTTAATGAAGTCAAGAAAGACCATTTTGTTTTTGAATATTTTCATTAGTAATTATTTTATTAATACATTTACATTTTTTATGTATTGTGATTTATGACAGAGGGCTGTTGTCAGCAACTGCTGAAAGTAACTAATAAAGTAACTTAGTAATCTAACTTAGTTACTTTCCAAATCAAGTAATCAGTAACTTAACTAAGTTACTTTTCCCAAAGACTAATCAGTAACTTAACTAAGTTACTTTTTCAATGTAACTATGCCATCACTGGAAGGGATGGTTTATTTCAATACAGGGAGTTGAATTGTGGAATGTTTTGGGAAATCATGTTAAAAATGTAAACTCTGTGCTGATGTTTAAAAATGATCAAAACTAAATTGTTAACAAAATACTAAAACTTTTAGTTAAGTGTTTATTGTTCTAGATATTTGTAGATTGTGAAAAGGTGGAGGCCATCATCAAGAAAATGAAGCCTTCATCCTGCGGCCTGGATCCTTTCCCCTCGTCTCTCATAAAAACCAATCACTCTGCAATAGGTCCACTAATCACTCAAATAATAAATCAGTCTCTACAATCTGGTCATGTTCCACTGCCTCTAAAAACTGCCATCATTAGGCCTCTTCTGAAAAAATCTAATTTGGATCCCGACATTTTTTCTAATTACCGCCCAATTTCACACCTCCCTTTTCTGTCTAAAGTGCTGGAAAAAGCTGTTGCTGCTCAGCTGCAGGACCACCTACAACAACACTCCCTGTATGAGAAGTTCCAGTCTGGATTCAGGGCAGCTCACAGTACAGAGACTGCATTGCTGAGAGTTACCAATGATGTCCTCTTGGCTGCTGACACTGGCTCTCCCTCCATCCTTGTCCTCCTTGACCTCACTGCAGCCTTCGACACTGTGGACCATAGTATCCTCCTCCACCGTCTTCATGTGGAGGTCGGTCTCTGCGACACCGTCCTGGACTGGTTCAAATCTTTCCTCTCCAATAGGCTGGAATGTGTTAGTCTTGGCAACGCCACGTCCCAGACAGTCTGTGTCTCCTGTGGTGTCCCTCAGGGGTCGGTTCTGGGGCCCCTGCTGTTTTCCCTTTACATGCTGCCTTTAGGTCAAATTATTAATCAGTTCAACATTTCTTTTCACTGTTATGCCGACGATACACAGCTTTACATCAGGACTGGAGCATCCTCATCTTCCACCTTGTCATCTCCATCTTCACTCACTGCCCTCTCTGCCTGCCTGGAGGCAATTAGGGCATGGATGAATCAGAACTTTCTTCAATTAAACTGCTCCAAGACTGAGGCCATACTGATTGGCACCCCTCACACTGCAAAAACGTAAAATCTTACCAAGTCAAATTTTCTAATTTCAAGTCAAAACCTCTTATCACACTTAATATAAGTCAAAAACATATTTCTAAGTAAGACATAACAACTTGTTTTGAGACAATGCATCTTGAAAATCTTGATAAGGCAAAAAGTCTTGAAAATATCTTGTTTTGAGTCATTTCTTATTTGAAACAAGCTTTTTTGACATTTCATTAACATTTGCAGTTGTCGTGAGGTTTGTAAAATGTGAAAAATCTTGTTTCAAGATAACAAACTAACTTGAATTTAGACAAATCTGTTTCTTTGATCAGCATGCCCACTCAAAGTATTAATCATTCTATTTTTTATACAGGTTCTGTTTAACTTTGAACAGACTCCATTGTCCTAATACAATTTCTTTAAACCAATAGTTCATTAACATTTTCTACATTGTATTTTTTTCCAAGGCTGAATACTACATAAACATACCTACTGTGCAGTTTATATTAAATAGACAAATAATGCAGGTTCATTTCACATATTTATTTTAACATATAATTTAACATATAATTGAGTTTAATAAAATAAATGTGGTTAGGACAGATTAAGCGGCCGTGGGGCGGCCGTGGCGTAGTGGTAATGGCAGTCGTCCCCAATCGGAAGGTTGGAGGTTCGAATCCTGGTTCCCCATGTGTCGTTGTGTCCCCGGGCAAGACACTTAACCCCGAGTTGCTCCCGGTAGGACTGGATGGCGCCTTGCATGGGTCTGCCGCTACCGGTGTATGAATGTGTGTATGAATGGGTGGATGGTTGGTATTGTAAAGAGCTTTGGGGCCCCTCATAGGGGGCTGGAAAACGCTACATAAATAAGCTCCATTTACTATAAACATATTTTTCTACGTTTGGGACAAGGGGAAAAAATATAGTAAAAAAGGGATCCTTCGCACTCCTTCCCACACCTTCCCACACCTTTGCACTCCTTCGCACTCCTTCCCACATCTTCCCACACCTTGGCACTCCTTCGCACTCCTTGGCACTGGCACTCCTTAGTTATTAGTTATTTAGTACACAAAGAATGGGATTAACAATAACATTTTTATGGGTACCAGCACACATTGGGATAAAAGGAAATGAGACAGCAGATAAGATGGCAAAGAAGGCAACTCAAACTCAGATCAACTTCACAGTAAAAACAAGTAAATCAGAGGCAAAAAGTATCATTAAACAAAGACTGAAGAAAGAATGGCAGAAAAGATGGGATGAAGAAAGTAAAGGAAGATGGTTTTATGGGATCAAAATGACAGTAGGTGAAACACGAACTGGAAGAAGGAGCAGAAAAGAGGAAAGATTAATAACAAGACTAAGATTTGAACACACAGGACTTAATTATTCATTATTTCAAATAAAGAAACACAATACAGGCAAATGTGAGCACTGTGGACAAGATGAAACATTGCAACATGTTCTACAGGAATGTCAAAACTATGATCAAGACCGTGAATATATGAAGAGAGAATTTGAAGAGATAAAAGAAAAGTTTAACATAATAGCTGCACTACAACATAACTTAGAGAGTAAACATATCCAAATTATAATTAGATATTTTAAGAAAACAAAGTTGTTTAATAGAATTTGAAATACATATAGTTTAATCAGGCGTACACATAGAATTATCCCATGAAGAACCACACTCCATACCAGTGGTGGCGGTAATGCACACCTAAAGTGTTTTGCCAACCGCCATTAAACCCCATGAAGAAGAAGAAGAACGGTGTGCGCATGCGTGAAGTAATTCGTAATCGTCTTTGCGCGGGCTCAGCAACAACAGTAAGTAAAGTTTTGTAAATCACATTAGTTAATAAACCCGTGACAAACTTTGAACGATTATTTTGGGGCGTACAGTCAACAGCAGAATTTACCAACGGCTTACTAGCTGTGCCGATATTTTCGAGCTGTACATTTCGAGGCGATTTTTTCGAGATAGCTAGCTCGGACTGCAAGCTACCGTCCGAGCTAGCTACACAGTCGCCGTGCGGAGCCAGTAACAGTCTCATTGATTAAAATGAGTGCGTATTTGCTGCGGAGGTCGGACCGGAGCGAACGCATGTAGGGGGCTAGCAGTGTTAGCGCGGGCTAGCTAGCTAGCTAACCCGCGCTAACACTGGACTGTTGTGATGGTATGCTAAATGAGGTGGTTGGAAAAAAAAGAGCTGGAGTTTAATGTTTTTGTCTGCTCTGTTAGGCCATGAAGAGTCCTAAACTCTTAGAGAGGTGCTCAAAAGGAGAGAGAGAGAGAGTATTTGTATAAAAAAGAATTTATTATGACAGGCATAATGATTAATCAGCGTACAGACATAAAATACATTTATATGCATACAGTGGCCTCTCTTCTGACTAAGATATGGTGTTCTGGTGTGCGTTATCTCTGTAGATGGATGTGCGAGCAGAGTCTTAAATCAGTAAAACTGTTTTCTAGATGTGAACTCTAAGTGTATTAGCCTTTAAGTAATAATGTAGTCTATCATAATAGTATATATATTATGTGTGATGTGTTCTGGTTATCGAGCACAATGTATTGTTGTCTGTGGACCAGCGGCAGTAACTATGTTACCTGCACTGGATGAAGAGAAACTACTTGATTAAGTTATGATTATATGAAAAATGGGCTCCTAAGCTAACTAAACTAGTAAACCATGTAATTCGTGTTTGTCTAAAGTCCAGAGAGAATAGTTTAATCAAACAGTAACATTTCCTGAGCATATAAAATCAGTAAACGGTGTATAAAACAGTGTCATAACTCTTCAGCCACTAAGCCTAAAATGTCTCAGAAATATGTTTAACATTAAACGATAAAACTTAATTATCCCCTATACATGTACTGCCCATCATGTACAAACATCTCCTATAACAACACTTTCCTTTTTTGGACAAGACATCCCTCTCTCCACCTCTGTTAGTAATCTTGGAATAAAAATGGACTCCAATCTTACATTTGAAAATCACATTAAGCTTCTGTTTAAAACTTGCTTCTTCCATCTTCGAAACATCTCCAGACTTCGCCCATCCCTAACTTTTTCCGATGCTGAGAAGCTCGTCCATGCTTTTGTCTCCTCCAGGCTCGACTACTGCAACTCCCTGTTTATTGGAATCCCTGGCAAAAACCTTCAGAAACTTCAATATATTCAAAACAGTGCAGCAAGGATCTTGTTGAGAGTTCGTAAATTTGAACATATTACGCCCATTCTCCATAACCTTCATTGGCTTCCTGTCGCCTACAGAATTCAGTACAAAACTGCTCTCATTACACATCAATGCTTACATGGAGCTTCACCAGATTATCTGAAGGATATTCTTATTCCATACTCATCCACCCGGTCGCTGCGGTCACAGAACAGTAATCTCCTTCACATTCCGAGAACCAAATTAAGGACCATGGGAGACCGGGCTTTCAGTGTGGCTGCCCCCCGCCTGTGGAACTCTCTTCCTGACTGTCTGAGAGCCCCACAGTCTGTGGTTGACTTTAAGAGCGGCTTGAAGACCTTTCTTTTCAACCGAGCATACTCTACCTCCTCATGATTCTACTTTTGATCTTAGTTGATACTGTTATTGATTTTACTTGTTTTATTACTTGTTTTATTGACATTTAATTCTGTTGCACTTTGTAGCACTTTGAGATTTTCATTAATGAAAAGTGCGTTATAAATTGAATTCATTATTATTATTATTATTATTATTAAAAGTTACTCTTTTTGCTCTGTTTACCCTGTTGTTACTTCCTCCTGCAGCGCGAGGCTCAAGCAGAACCCCGAGCTCACTAGCCCCGCCTCCAGAGGCTGGCCGCGTGTGTGTGTGGATTCACAGCCGTTTTATGAGATCGCTCAGCGCACATACAGTTTTAGACAAAAACACGAGACATTATATTCACCAGCTAAACTATAGAAATGTAGTTTATATAGCAAAAGTATTTGGACATTTTAATAGCGACATAAAAGGGGCAGGAATACGGCTCACACTGCAGCTGCAGCACGTCAGCCGAGTGATTGCACAATCTTTGAAGCCAAGCAGCCCGTGCCTCTCTCTGCGCACGTTTGCACGTCTCATCTCAGTACATTTGAACGCTAAATAAGAAAAATCGGTGATTTTGACTAAAAAATAACTTAAAACTGGTTTAGTTTTTAGTAAAATACCGGTAAGTTTATAGTACAAATCAAAGGATAAATACAATAATTACATTTATTTTTTCAATTTACATTTTTTTCTTTCCATGATGACAGGGGAGGCGTGGGCTCACTTGCCTCCCCTGACCGCACGTCACTGCATTATACACACCAAATTCTCTATTGGCTGTGTTTGTTGCCGCTTTTTATAGTGGCTAGGGACTTAAACCCATTACTTTGCATTATTTTTGCAATGTACTTTTTTGTTTGTTTCTCTTCGTTGTGTTTGCTGTGTTCTGATCCCTTTGTTCCCCAGGGATCTTACTAAATCTAAAAAATCAGAGCATTTGAATCTTAGTTTTGAATATATTGTACAACAAAGCCTTAAAGGGGACCACATATTCAAAATTCACTTTTTAAAGGTTTTTTTTACTCAACTTTGGGTATGTACTTCATAAAAAAACAGTCCTAGTGGCAAAAAAATGCACCCAGTGGTTTATTTACTCTAGTAAATTTATTTTACTGTGATAAGATACGTTTCGTTTTAAAATACTCTCGCATGTTACGTCACAAGCGAGAGAGGACAACCCACCCCAACCTGAGTCCAGCCCCTCACCTAGCAACCCCTGGTTAGGCTCAACCCACTTCTGTATTAAACACATGACTGTTGTTTTTCATGATTTCATCTCATCTTTTGTTTATATGTTCTTAATTTCATGTGTACAGCACTTTGTTGCAGCTGTGTTTTTTTAAATGGCTTTATAAATAAAGTATAATTGTTATTTTTATGTTTTAGTTCAATTTTTAGTGTATTTGCGATCGCTCCCAACGCGCAGCCGGCAAAAATTAAACGAGCGGACCCCCGGCGTAGGGACCTGCGGCAACGGGACCCTCTTCTGGCGCGATGGAGCGGAGCTTCAACTGTACAGCCTCGCTGCTGCCTCGCAGCAGCCTCGCAGCAGCGAGGACCTTCTCCTTACGGATTAATTTACGGGAGACACTTGGTGAACTTTGTGTTGTCTTGACTGGAACAGCGATAACTCCCAAAATCTCCGCGTGCAACGAGCGGAGCTGGCGAACACCGGAAGAGGAACAAGCTAACATTAGCATCGGATTCGGGTGGTCTAATGCTAAAAGGAGCAGCAAATTGCGGCGCGCTCAGACGGGTTTCGGTAAGTTATCTTAAGCTAACACTAACAGTAAGTCAAATGAGTAATAAAAAAAGAGCTAATTTTAAAACAACAACACATTACAGATACTGGCTGTTACAGAGGGCGTAAACAGATCGTTGAAGGGCGTGGACTTCAGAACTCAGTATCAGAAACCGGTCGTTCAAAACGAAAGTTAAAAATGGCAGAATTAAAAAGGGTATAATTAATTATCTAAGAATTATTTTGTGTATTAAAATGAATTAATATTGTCAAGATAGCACACAGAAATAACATAAAAATTTTAAATACTTACATGTGGTCCCCTTTAATATTTTTGTTTTAATGGTTAAGCTTGGTGATCAGCATCCATTTTACTCAAACGTTTGGTATTATCCGTCAAATGGCCATCTCTGCCTCTAATAAAATAATTCTATTATGAGTACACTAACTGTAACAAGTTACTGTATAAGTGTCTATCAAGCTATCAGGCAGAACATTGTCAATCCATCCAATACTGTCCAGTCATGTGCATCTGCAATAACCACTAGGGATGGGGCCGATCCGATCCAGTATCGGTATCGGTATCCGATACCAGCATAGTTTCAGTATCTGGTATTGGTTCCGACCTGCCGATATTTTCCAATCCAGTTTCAAAGAGTATTTATGTTCAATCACATTCTGTGACTGCTTTAACAGTGTGTTAGTTAAACCCAATGATGACACTTTGGGCCTCACAACAGGAAGAACCTAAACTTTAACAGTGAACAGGAGGCATGTCCTCACCCCACACGTCCTTCTTACTCATGGTTCAGTTGGAAAAACTAAAAAAAAACGCTAAGCATGATGGGAAATACAACACAGCCACTCCCTTAACCAGTAAGGCAGTGGATTTTGTTGTCTTTCTCATAATGCTTAGCAGTATTTTAGTTTTGAAAACTAAAAAAATGCTAAGCATGATGGGAAATACAACACAGCATTAAGCACTGGCTCTCTCAAAACTTCCTCCACCTAAACACAGATAAAACTGAATGCATTTTATTTGGTGCACCCGGTGACGCCAACAACATCCTTCCCAGTCCCAGTTTTGGTTTTCCCCTCCCCCACTTCAACCCGGTGGTCAGAAATCTTGGAGTGCAGCTTGACTCCAACTTAAAGCTTGATAAACAGATCAGTTCTGTTGTCAAGACCAGCTTCTTTCAGCTCCGTCTGCTCTCTAAAGTAAAGTCACTCCTCAGCCGTAGTGATCTGGAGAAGGCCATCCATGCCTTTGTGACCTCCAGACTTGACTATTGTAATGCTTTGTATGTTGGAATTAATCAATCTTCCATCTCCCGTTTACAACTTGTACAGAACTCTGCCGCCCGCTTTTTGACCAACACACGAAAATATGAACACATCACTCCTGTCCTGTCCTCTTTACACTGGCTCCCGGTTCAGTTCAGGATACAGTTCAAGCTGCTGCTGTTTGTTTTCAAAGCTCTGAATGGACTCGCACCTCTGTACATCTCAGAACTTTTGAAAGTCCATCAGCCCAGCAGAGCTTTACGATCTGCCAGTCAACACCTGCTGGAGGTGCCTCGCTCAAGGTACAAACAATGGGGAGACCGGTCCTTTTCTGTTGCCGGCCCAAAAGCCTGGAACAGCCTCCCCCTTGAGCTGCGTGCCACCTCTGATCTGACTCTGTTCAAAACCAGACTGAAGACCCACTTGTTCAAAAAAGCTTTCAGTGTGTAACTTTATTATTTTTGGTATTTTAGTATGTAGCATTTTTATTTCCATTGCCTCCTTTTATTGCTGTTGCTTTTATTCCATTTTCACTGATTTATTGTACCGGTGTTTATATTTTCTGTCCTGTTAAGCACCTTGGTCAATGCAAGGCATTGTAGGAAGGTGCTATACAAATAAAGTTTATTATTATTATTATTATTATTATAACATGAGGGGCCTGCATAGCCCAATGAAAAGGAAAAAAGTTTTACTGCAACTCAGACAATCAAAATGGGATGTAGCACTGCTACCAGAAACACACCTATCAGATATGGAACATAGAAAATTAAATAGATCTTGGGCTGATAAAGTTTATTACTCATCACATTGTTCTAGTACGAAAAGGGGTGTTGCTATATTAATACACAGGCAAGTTAACTTTACTGAAACTTCAGTACATAAGGATAGGGAGGGTAGAATTATATTGGTAAATGGGATAATAGATGGAACAGCTGGGTTTTTTTGTAAACGAATATGCTCCTAATGAAGATGCTCCAGGGTTTATTAAAACAGTTTTCAATATGATTGCAGAATACAGCTCCAGCCTATTATTATGGGGGAGGGGGGGGGAATTAATCTTGACAGGCAATCAACATCTCAGACCCCCGTAACAAAGATGGGTAGAATGCTTAAAAATATGTCTGTAGAAGCTGGATTGCTGGATGTATGGTGATCTAAATTCCCAAAGGAAAGAAATTTTACATTCTACTCGAACCGACATGCGTCTTACTCACGAATAGATTACTTTTTTACTGCTAAAGCCGAATTATACAGAATTGAGGATATCACAATCAGTGGCGGCTGGTGATTTTTTTTATGGGGGGGGGGCGCCATAAACTGTTTAATATTTTTAAACATGTGTAGAAGTATGCATAATTATGTTTGTATACTGTAAAGTAAGTTTGTTCATGTTTTTATTTGTATATATCAGGTGTATCCATTTGTATAAAACTATCATTAATAAAACATGGTTCATCTTCACCTTGTTTGAGGTAGGGGTGGGCGATATATCGAATATACTCCATGTATCGCAATATTTTAAATGTACGATGGTTAAAAGGGCTATATCGTCTATATCGAGGATCCTCCTGCTGTCGCGCGGGCTCCCACTCGCCCCCCTCCTTCCTGCAGGCTGCAGGAGGAGGACGGAGCTTCGGAGACTTCGCTGCTAGCTGCTGAGGGGGAAAAACAATGTTCTGAGCTAGTTTGAATTAAATTGTCAGATGAGGGCATAAAAATGTTTTTGTAGACTATGCTGAAAATAATCCAGAAGAAAGGTCGGAACTACGAATCTTTTTCACCATTTAAACAGCGGAGTGGAGCATGAACGGCAGAACCAAGTGTTTTTACAGCTGCTGCTTCATTAAAACAAACCACGGGTCTGAGCTCATTTAGTCATGCGTGCACCGCAGAGAGGTGGAGACATTATTAAATCAGCATTTTATCATTATCGCTAAAGATACGGTCCTTAGCGGCTAACAAGATGGCTAACGCGTTAGCCGTCTTCTTCCACAGCTGAGACTGACCGTGTCTTTAGCGATAATGATAAACTGCTGATTTAATAATGTCTCCACCTCTCTGTTCACGTTTCTGAGTGGAGGCTGTCGTGTTTTTACACAAGGATTCAATGCGACACTTTGTAGAGCAACTTAGAGAACGTCTTCGTGAACCCGGAAACAACCCCCTGACCCTTTCACAATAAAACCGGATACAGTACACAGAGGCTCACATTTACTGCAGTACACAATACCTGTGATAAATCTGTTCTTGTTCAGAGGTTTTGCAGACATTGCCTGAACTTGGCACAGTTTGAAACTTGTGCACATTTTGTGGTTTGTTGTTAAAAATTACCAGCACATGCAAATAGTTGAGAGTTGTTACCTGTGACTGTTCTGGGTCAGTAAATTTTATGGCCACTGTTTACACTTTTGTTTTTGTATTTTAAAGGCCTTAAATGTTTTGATTTAACATTTTTTTAATGTTAAAAGCACAAGAGCACCTTTTTAAGTTTAAATTATTTATTCTTCCTTTTTGCTTGAAGTACTTTTTATTTATGTGTGCAATTGATGGTTAAAATAAAATATTTAAGTTTGTTCAAATTTAGTGTTGACATTTTTTAAATCAATTTTGAATCATTTTTTCATTGATTTTGGAGATATCGCGATATATATCGTGTATCGTGATATAGCCAAAAAATATTGCGATATAATATTTTCCTCATATCGCCCAGCCCTAGTTTGAGGCATCAGTGTGAAACGAGAATGGGAGTGTTCTGCTTCCACTTTTCAATTTTTGGACAACTTCTATCATATTCTGTTATAATTATTTTAGTAATACAAGTTCATAATATAAATAGAATTGTGAGGGTCCAGACTTAAATAAGGACAAAGGTGTTCAAAAATCCACCAAATAATTCAATTTAATAGTTCCAAAAATAAACTAACAAAGAATAAAATTTCAATGAAAAATAAATCAAAAGATAATAACAAATTTGGGCCCAACTTAAACAGGTCAACTGAAGTCTAACAAGGAGGAAT